>APFE031479718.1:15430-67419 GCA_000404065.3 Pinus taeda
GGGATTTTGATTAGTGTCTTCTCTCTGATAGTTCTTGATTCCACTTGGAGATTCATGATCTCTTACTCATCCCTGGGCAAATTCAGAGAGGCAAGTGTCATAGGAGAAGTTTCTGGAAGATTCCATGATCATGCACCTTGCAAACTATCTCTGCCATTTGTCTACTCTCACCCATCACAACCTACAGAAGGGATTTTCAGTATGCATCGCACTTTTTGCATGCGACAGGTGAGATGCATGACACCCTTTACACTGAGCAGTCTGTATGGTCTAGTTTGGACCAGTTCTGAGTAGTTTTCCATGGATAACTTTTGGGAGATGATGTAATCAGTTGACCTTGTTCCTTTAGGGTATGAAACAACACTTTTAGGGACTCAGAAGCCCTTGGTTTATGGACATATATGATTGGGGTTGCAGTGCCCAAATATGTCTATAACACTCTCTGTTGAATATTCTTGGTTTTGGATAAGATCATCGAGCCAAAACTCTCTCTTCCCCTCTCTGTGTGATCACTACGAAATCATTACACTGGCTCTAACTTCAAAAAATTTGATATAAATGATAAACTCTCTATATGTCTTCTAGATGACCCTCAAGCCTCAAATAATCATCTCGGTGACATTCAATGACCATGATTAGAATATAGTAAATGGTTAAGATATATTTTGCTTGATCCTCATCTTTGTTGGGTTGTGTTATATTCTTTCATGACTAACCCAAGTAGTTAACTAAGGGGTTAGAAGGGGGGCGAAGCCCCCCCTTTTTTGTGATGATTGCATAGCAGGGGGAAGTCACAGGGGGTTTGAGTGGTGAAGGTAACCCCACTCTATGGGGTTTGGGCCAACGCCCCAAAAAATTTTGGTTTTGGACCTTATGTTAGGTAGGGGGGACGTACATATGGTTTTGTGCATGATTTTCGCACATGGTTTTGGACGCACTAGTTTTCGGTCCATGGTTTTGGATGTGATGGTTTTTGGTCCATGTTTTTAGACGCGATGGCTTTTGGTCCATGGTATTGGATGCTTTGGCATGTATAAATATGTATTGAAACATTGAAAGGAACATAATGAAAAATCAAGTTGGTAGTCCCTGTTTTGGGATCCAAAGAAAAATCTCTATGTAAATGTGTTTTATGTGTTATGCTCTCGCACTATTTATTTTCTATGTTTTAGAATTTGTATGTAGGTAATTTCCGTACGGGGTGAAAACCTACATTTGGTATCAGGGTAGTTTTGGCTTCAAGGGGACGCCTTTGTTGCTGAGGGGTTTCACTCAGGCATATGGTAGACCCTGTTCAGCGGGAGATCTGCGAGATCGATTTTGGTGGTGAAAGAATATAGAGAGCAGTGGAAAGATAGAGATCCAGAAACTTAATGGTTAGAGTTTTGAGTTGTGGAAAATCAAGATGGAGGATCTGTTGGTGGATAAAGATCGGTGGATCGCAGTAGATCCGGGTACTAAACCAACGGGAGTGTCCGATGAAGAATGTTAGAAGTTGGATTGGAAGGCAAAGGGCACTATATTATTGTGTGTGTAGTATTGTTGAATGTAACAAGGGAAGCTACGATGAAGGCTTTGTGGGACAAGTTAGGGACTTTGTACCAATCTAAGTCTTTGGTGAATAAACTGTTCCTATGAAAAAACTGTATAACATGAGGATGAAAGATGGAGACTCAGTGACAGAGCATCTGAATGCATTTAATACAGTGGTAAGTTAGTTATCGTCTATTGATATCAAAATTTCAGATGAAGATAAGTGCATTAGTTTGTTGCGTTCTCTACCAGATTCGTGGGATAGTCTGGTTATTTCAATAGGTATCAATGCAACTACCTTGTAGTTTGATGAAATAGTCTCATCCTTGCTAACAGAGGAGATGAGATAGAAAAATATGGAGGGCCATAACAATGATGCCTTCTCTGTATAAGTACAGTCCCAGAATAGAAACAAGAATAAGTCATCGAGTGGGAGGTCTAAATCTAGAGGGAGATCTAAATCTCTAGGAAAACTTGTAAAGGTGGTGTGCTAGAAATGCGGAAAGGAAGGGCACTACAAAAGGGACTATAAATCTAAAGCTCTTGAGAAAGGAAAGGGATATGATTATGCTACTTTTGGAAAGGTGAAAACCATCTTAAATGAAGGTGGGGATGTGTACTTGGCTTCTTCGAGTACACATGTATATCACAAGGCATGGTTGATTGACTCAGGTGCATCCTTTCACTTCACTCCCCATAGAGAGTGGTTTTATGAGTATGAGATGGTGGTGATGTCTTTTGGGGGATGACAGAAAGGCTAGGATCGTTGGTCGCAGAAAATTAAAGTTGAAGTTTCAAGGTGGAAGGGTTAGAACACTTCCAGGTGTTCTGCATATTCCTGCATTAGTGAGAAATCTGATTTCTGTAAGAAATATGGATGATGCAGGTGTAAAAACAGTGTTTGAGAAGGATACCTGCAAGATGGTTTGGGGGGCACTAGCATTGATGTGGGGAGTTCGAATGGAACTCTGTACAAGATGCAAGGTAGCACTATTGTTGATGGTGCAACAGTTTTGTGGTTCCTGAAAGAGGAGCAGAAAATCTAGTTGTCTTTAGAGAGAAGACCATGCTGTGGAATCAAAGGCTTGGACATATTGGAGTGAGGGGCCTTTGAATACTTCATGGTAAAGGTATGGTAGAAGGTATGAGTAATAACTCTTTGGATTTTGATTTCAGAATTGTGTATATGGGAAGCACCATCAGGTGAGTTTCCCCTCTCGTGGTAAGAGGGCGAAACAAATATTAGAGGTTGTGCATAGTGATGTGTTTGGACCTGTGAAGGTTCCATCATTGGTTAAGTTTGTGTACTATGTATCATTTATAGATGACTTCCCAAGGAATACGTGGATATATTTCCTTAAGAAGAAATCTAAATTCTTTGACATGTTTAAAGAATTTAAGGCTCTGGTGGAAAACTAGACAGAGAAGAAGATAAAGGTGCTGAAGATAGATAATGGCGGAGTGTTTTGGAGTAAGGAATTTGAAGAATTCTGTAAGAAGTGTGGTATAGCACAACATAATATTACTCCATATACACCTTAGAAAAATGGAATTGCAGAAAGAATGAACAAGACGTTGATGGAAAGGGCAAGAAGCATGCTCAATGGTGCTGGGTTAGGACATGAATTCTGGGCAGAGGCAGTGAAGACATCATGTTACATGGTCAATAGATCACCTTCATCAGCGTTGGAGGATAAGACTCCACAAGAGGTATGGATTGGTAAGAAACCCTCTCTTTCAGATCTGAGGGTATTTGGATGTGATGCATATGTACATGTTCCAAAGGAGAAACAAACCAAGTTGGATAGTAAATCTGAAAAGTGCATCTTTATTCGGTATAAGGATATTTTAAAGGGTTATAAGATTTGGAACCTAGTAACACAGAAGGTTATGTACAACCGAGATGTGGTGTTCAGAGAGGTGAAAGATTTTATTAAACATGAAGTCCAAACAAAGGAACCTGAGAAGATAGATTTAGAGCTAAAGGAGGGAGAATCAGACTCTACAGCAGAGGAGGAATCAGAAGATGAAGAACCACAAACTCCGGGTGTGAGAAGATGAGTTCGAGAAAGAAGATAGCGAGAAAGGTATAGTCTATCTACTTTCTGCTCAAATTTTGCTTTATCTATTACTGATGATGATCCTAGAACTATGAAGGAAGAAATAGATTCAGAGGATGGAAAACTCTAGAAAGAGGCCATGATTGATGAAATGGCATCTTTGCACAAAAATGAGGCTTGGGATCTGGTGGAGTTTCTGTTAGAAGGAAACCCATTGTCACAAATGGGTGTTCAAGAAGAAGACAAATGCAGAAGGAAAGGTGGAGAAATACAAATCTCAGTTGGTAGAAAAAAGTTATTCCCAGGTGCCAGGAATTGATTTTGGTGATATTTTTTCTCCTATTGCCAAGGTAACTTCTATTAGATTACTTTTATCTGTTGCTTCTGTTTTTGATTTTGAGGTAGAATAGATGGATGTGAAGACAACATTTCTTCATGGGGATCTAGATGAGGAGATCTACATGAAGAAACTTGAAGGCTTTGTGGTGAAGGGTAAGAAAGAATTGGTATGCAAGTTAAAGAAGTATTTGTATGAGTTAAAACAGTCACCAAGGATGTGGTATCAAAAATTTGATACATTTATAGGGGACTTGGCTTCACCAAAAGCAAAGTAGATCACTGTGTGTATTTTAAATTAATTGGTGACTGTGTTATTTAACTATTCTTGTACGTGGATGATATGTTGCTCGTTGGAAATGACAAAGAAATTATCCAGGATTTGAAGACCCATTTGTCCTCCAAATTTGACAAGAAAGATCTTGGTGTTGCAAACTATATTTTGGCCATGGAAATTAAAAGAGATTGGAAAAAGAGGAAGCTCTGGTTAAGCCATAGAAAGTATGTCAAGACAATATTGCAGAGGTTTAATATGTAGGATAGTAAACCGGTGAAGGTTCCTATTCTTGTAGGTGTAAAGTTATCTATTGAACATTGTCCCAAGACATAAGAAGAGGAAGAGGACATGTCCCATGTTCCATATGCAAGCGCAATCGGTAGCTTGATGTATGTGATGGTTTGTACTAGACCAGACATTGCACATGCAGTGGGAGTATTGAGTAGGTTTATGTCAAAACCAGGGAAGGAGCACTAGACAACAATGAAGTAGGTTTTTAGTTATTTCTGTGGCACTAGTGATTATGGTTTGTGCTACCAAGGAAGATCAGGATTGGATAGAGTGTTGGATATTCATGGTTTTGTTGATGTGGACTGGGTTGAAGATTTGGATCAAATAATATCTACAAGTGGGCACGTGTTTAACCTATTTGGAGGTGCAGTCAGTTGGATGAGTAAGAAACAATCTGTAGTGGCACTATCAACTATAGAGGCAGAATAGATGACAACCACTCATGCAAGTAAGGAAGTAGTTTGGTTGCAAAGATTCTGTTCAAATATGGGGTTAGTACAGAGAGCTATAAGGATAGATTGTGATAGCCAAAGTGCAATTTTCTTGGAAAATAACCCTACATATCATTCAAAGACAAAGGACATTGATGTTCAGTATCATTTTGTGAGGGATATGATAGAAGACAAAAACGTGTTGCTGGTAAAGGTGGAAACTTTGAAGAATACTGCAGATGCATTGAAAAAATCTGTGAGTTTTGAGAAGTTCTCTTGTTGTAGAGAAACAATGGGCATTGCAGGGCTACATAAATGACTAAGCTCTCTTGTGGCACCCTGTGGAAAGGAAACAATGAAAAAATTTGGTTTTGGACCCTATGTTAGGTTGGGCGGACCTACCTATGTTTTTGTGCATGATTTTCGCTCATGGTTTTGGACGCGATGGTTTTCGATCCATGGTATTGGATGCTTCGACATGTATAAATATGTATTGTAACATTGAAAGGATCATAATGAAAAATCAAGCTAGTAGTCCCAGTTTTGGGATCCAGGGGAAAATCTCTAGTATATATGTTTTATGTGTTATGGTCTTGCACTATTTATTTTCTATATTTTAGAATTCGTATGTAGGTAATTTCTGTATGGGGTTAAAACCTGCAATCTTCTTCTAGAGGTTACACCTACAGTTAGATTAATACCCATTAATTATTTTAATTTCCTAAGTTTAGACATCAGGTCCCATTAAAAATAAATAATTATTTTAATAAAACTGTCTTTCGTTGGAATTTCTCAAAATACTTTATAGGTTCTTTGGAATACATGCCCTCATGCCTTCTTACAAAATTGGAGACTTAGATAACATCTGATGCTACCATAAATCAACACTCCTTCTTAGCGAGGAATGTGCTCTAGCAGTGCCTCCCACTGAGGCATCACCTTGGCTTCATAACATTGTCCTTTCCAGTGCTCATGTATGACATGTTGTCATCCAACAAATGCACTTCTATTGTAACTCTACTTTTGTCAACACTGCCATTGTCAACACTACATCCGTACTACAACCCCCTCTGAATATTTGCATCTGTGTTGTTGCGAGCACTAGTACCGACAACTTTTCCTACATTGAAAACTATCACTGTTACCGCATCCATAATGGGAAAACATCGCAAATTACTGAAGAAATTTTCATCATAGATGCATCTCTATGCTGAAGATCTAATTGGTGATAGTCCCATGATATCCCTCTAAATCTACTGTGTTGCTATTGCTACTACACTGTGCCTCCTTGTCCTACTCCAACTATGGCGCACTACGCTGCTTAGACTTCACATTCTAGCCACTTCGTGTGTTGCTCCAAAAATCCATTGCATCATCTGACACTTTTTCCATCATGCTACTATAGATTTGGGCTCATGTAGCAAGGTATTGATTCGGGAGGCGGGCTCCTCAAGAATCCTTCCCATCTATAGATCTTTCAAAATACAACTCCAAATCAACCCACATTCCTCCTGGAGGTATCTTGGTTGTTATGGTCAACCCCTCCTGCTTGATCTTCGTGGGTTCCACCTTCAGATATCACTTCTCATATCTTTCCTTCTTTCTAAGAGGTCCTTCTTCCACATTTGCTACTCTTACTGCTCCTTGGATGCAAGGGTTGTATTCTCTTCCTCCTCCTTGGGCTTCGACCCACTGCTATCGCTTCTATCAAGATTACACTTGACTAGATCTCTCCTCAGCTCTTCCTACTTGAGAGTTTCCCACATATTATCCCAGTCTAGAAAAGCTTCACTGTCGAGGATGCTCTGGACAAAGGCCTACCACTCTTATGAGACTAAGTTTAGGGCCAGTCTCACCATCTCGAAACCATGAGGTGTATACATCATGGCTTCTAACTCATCCCAAGTCTATTGAATCTTTGTGAGGAAAAGAAAAATGCACTCCCCCTTCTCCATCTCTGTATATCTCAATTTCTTCTCTAAGTATATCTTCCACTACTCGAAAGATCCTTGATACAACATTGCCAAAGCATCCCACATATCCTTAGTAGTCCCTCTACTAGCAATGTATCATACAACGTGATCCTTTAATCCATCAAGGATCATCCTCTTGGCCTTCACCATTTCCCATTTGTACTTCATTAGCTAATCTTGATCAATGGGCTCAACCACAATGTTGTCGAGATAGAACTTGAGAAAATGCTCATCTAGAAGGCACGCCATCCTTTCCTTCTAGATCACATAGTAGGATGCCCCATCAATCCTCTCTTTCTCTCCCAGACCACTCGTTTCCATATCTACCACGAAAATTTCGAATTGATCCTCCTTGTTCCTTACTATTGCTACAATAAGAAAAAAAACTTCTTGGCAATAATTCTACTGAGGAACACTTTCCTCATGGTGCTTCTCCTCTCTCTTTTGACAGTTATCTTCCCAGCAAACTTCCTGCAGAAACACTGCGTCCCATCAGTTCTTCCTCACACTGAGTCTCAGATTTTCTCCCTCTTCCATGACAAGATTTTGATCTAGAAGCCCTTCCTCTTTCTTGACTCAGTCACAGAGAGGCTTTCCTAGAAGATTCAACCTTGCTTGCTTGAACTACGAAAACCCTCTGAGGATTTGAACTGTTGCCTCCTAAAACTATTTGACGTCCTTCTCTTCTCAGTGTTGGGTTATATGGAAATATTCTTCTTGCTTCACCTCCATTGCACTAATACCATGTGAAAAATTTGGAATGGTTGAATCACTACTATAACAATTGATAATATTTCTCCTACTTGTTAGATTTACATGAAAAAGTTATTTGCAACTTGCTACGACAAACATTGAAATAAATACACTACAAGCTACATCATTTTAAATAATATGTCAATACAAGGAACTGGACAAGAGAAAGATACAACACAAATGACGCAGTTAATTTTTGAGAAACATCCCCTAAAAACCCAATGTGGTAAAACCAGTGTAGAAGATATGATGGTTTTCATTATTAAGCAGAAGTTATTTATGAATACAACCTCTAGATGGTTTGCTGGGAATCCAATACAAGTAATTACACTCGCAGGAGAAATTAGTGAGAATACCTCACTCTACATTGATATTTACGGTTGATATGGCAGCTGAACCAATGAGTTCACCAACTACTTCTGTGTTGCCCCTCTGTCAGCCTCTAAGGCACTATGTAACGTCTGTTGGGAATCAATTTTCTCCTGGGATCTCCCTCCAGCCCTCTTGGCTTAGAAATCCAGCCTTCTCTGCAAATTCATATCTTTGTGTGGAAGACTTCTACATTGCTCTACATGCGTCCTGCTTGAGCCCTTCCTAGCTCTACATCAAACTCTTTTCTAACTACGCTGACTCCTCTATGTGTGTTTCTACCTCTGTGCTGAGTATTCTTGGCTGAAATGAAGTTCCTCTAGCCAAAAATCTCTCTACGCCTCTCTGCATGATCACTACAAAATCATTGCGTTGCCTCTAGCTTCAACAATTCAATCTAAGTGATCAACTCTGTATGTCTTCCAAATGACCCTGAAGCCTCTTTAAATAATCTTCTCGTTGACATTCAATGACCCAGAACAAAAGCTAATCAATGGTTAAGATCAGTTGATCTTGACCCTCATCTTCTTCTAGAAGTTACACCCACAATTAGATTAATACCCATTAATTATTTTGGTTTCCTAATTTTAGACTTAGAGTCCCATTAAAAATAATTAATTATTTTAGTAAAACTGTATGTGGGTGGAATTTACCAAAACGATTTCTGTGTTCTTTGGAATACATGTGCAAAAGCCTCTGAGAAAATTTGAGGCTTAGATGATGTCTGATATACCATAAATCACAAGCTAGTTGTTATTTGTTGGTATAAATTTTTTAGATGAAGATAAGTGGATCAGTTTGGTGTGTTCTCGACCAGATATGTGGGATAGTCTAGTGGTTTCTATAGGTAGCAATACAACTACCTTGAAGTTTGATGAGATAGCCCCATCCTTATTGTCAGAGGAGATGAGAAGGAAAAATATGAAGATCCAGAATGGGGATGCCTCTTGTGTACGAGGATAATCCCAAAACAAAAAAAAAAAATGAGTCCCAGAGTGGGAGATCTAAATCTAGAGAAAGATCTAAATCTCTAGGAAAACCCGTAAAGGTAAGTTGGAAATGCGGAAAGGAACGGCACTACAAGAATGATTGTAGATATAGAGCTCCAAAGAAATGAAAGGCATTTGATGATGGTCCCTTTGCAGAGACAAAAACCACCTCAGATGAAGGAGGTGATGTGTACTTGGCTTCTTCTTCAGGTACACATGTAGATCATGAGAAATGGTTGATTGACTCAGGTGCATGCTTTGACATCACTTTCCATAGGGAGTGGTTCTGCAAGTACGAGAAATACGGTGGTGGTGATGTCTTCTTAGGGGATGAGAGGAAGGATAAAATATTGTGATGGGAAAAAGTCAAGCTGATGTTTAAAGGTCGAAGGATTAAAAAACATCCGGGTTTTTCGCATATTCCTACATTGGCGAGAAATCTGATTTCTATAAGAAAGATCTATGATGCAAGCGTAAAAACAGTGTTCATGAAAGATACCCACAAGATGGTTTGGGGAACACTAGTATTGATGTAGGGAGTTCATATTGGAACACTATAGAAGATTTTGGGTAGTATTATTATTGATGGGTGCAACGGTTCTCTCGTCCTTGAAAGTGGAGAAGAAAACCTTGTGGTGTTTGGAGAAAATACCATGCTATGACATCAAAGTATTGGAGATATTAGAGAGAAGGGCCTTTGAATACTTCATGGTAATGGTATGATAGAAGGTATGTCTATTTTATCTATGTATTTCAATTTCTGTGAACATTGTGTATATGGGAAGCCAAATCAGGTGAGTTTCACCTCTAGTGCTAAGAGGGCGAAACAAATATTAGAGCTTGTGCATAGTGATGTGTTTGGACCTGTGTCGGTTGTGTTAGTAGGTAAGTCTATGTACTATGTATAATTTATAGAATAAATTTTAAGTCTATCAGGTTTAAATAATTTAAGGCCATGGTGGAAAACCAGATAGAGAAGAAGATAAAGGTGCTGAGGAGAGATAATGGTGGAGAGTTCTGAACAAAACAATTTGAAGAGTTCGATAAGAAGTGTGGTATAACACATATGAAGACTACTCCATAGACACCCTAGAAAAATGGAGTTGTAGAAAAATGAATAGGACATTGATGAAAAAGGCAAGAAGCATGCGCAGTGGTGCTAGGTTTGGATAAGAATTATGGGTAGAGGCAGTGGAGACTGCATGTTACGTGGTTAATAGATCACCTTCGTTAGTGTTGGAGGGCAATAATCGACATGGGGTATGGAATGGTAAGAAAACCTCTCTTTGACATCAGAGGATATTTAGTTGTGATGCATATGTACATGTTCCAAAGGAGAAAAGAACCAAGTTGGATAGTAAATTTGAAATGTGTATCTTTATTGGGTATAAGGATGGTTTAAAAGGTTATAAGCTTTAGAACCTGGAAGCAAGGAAGGTTAGGTACATAGGAGATGTAGTTTTTATAGGGGTTAAAGATGTTGTTAAACATATAGTCCTATCAAAGGAGTGTGATAAGATATAATTTGAGCTAAAGGAGGAAGAATCAAAATATACAATAGAATAAGAATCAAAAGATGAACCACAAAATCTAGCGGTGAGAAGATTAGTTTCAGAAAGAAGGAAACCAAAAAGGTATTGTCCATCCACTTTCTGTTCAATTTTTTCTTTATCTATTATTGATGACGATCCTAGAACTATCAAGGAGGTAATAGATTTAGATGACGGTGAACTCTCAAAAGAGGCCATGGTTGATGAAACGACATCTTTGGATAAAAATGAGGCTTGGGATCTGGTGGAGTTTTTCGATGGAAGGAAATCCATTGCAAGAAAATGGGTGTTTAAGAAGAAGATTAATGGAGAAGTTAAGGTGGAGAAATGCAAAGCTCAATTGGTAGCAAAGTGTTATTCCCAGTTGTCAGGAATCAATTTTGGTGAATTTGTTTCTCCTGTTGCAAGGTAGCTTCTATTAGATTACTTTCATCAATTGTTGTTGCTTTTGATTTTGAGGTAGAACAGATGGATGTGAAGACATCATTTATGCACAGGGATCTGGAAGAAGAGATCTACATGAAGCAACCTAAAGGCTTTGTGGTGAAGGGAAATAAAGAACTGGTATGTAGGGTAAAAATGTCTTCGAATGGGTTAAACTAGCCACCAAAGATGTGGTATCATAAATTTGATACATTTATATATGGACTTGGCTTCACTAGAAGAAAAGCATATCACCGTGTGTATTTTAAATTAATTGGTAACCATGTTATTTATCTTGTCTTGTATTTGGATGATATGTTGCTGATTGGAATTGACAAAGAAATTATCTAGGATTGGAAGACCCAATTATCCTCGAAACTTGACATGAAGGATTTTCCTATTGCAAACTATATTTTCCCATGGAAATGAAACAATATCAGGAAAAGGGAAAGATTTTGTTAAACCAAAGGAACTATTTCGAGACAATACTATCGAGGTTTAATATGTTGGATAGTAAACTGGTGAAGGTTCCTATTGCTATGAGTTTAAATTTATCTGTTGAACAATGTCCCTAGACACAAGAAGAGGAAGAGGACATGTCCTGTGTTCCATATGAAAATGAAGTTAATAGATTGGTGTATGTAATGGTATTTACTGGACTAGACATTGCACATTTAGTGAAAGTATTGAGCAAGTGTATGTCAAAACCAGGGAAGGAGCATTAAACAACAATTAAACAAGGTTTCAGGTATTTGTGTGGCACTAGTGATTATGGTTGATGCTACGAAGGAAGACCAAGATTGGACAGAGTTTTGGACATCTGTGGATTTGTTGATGAAAACTGGGTTGGATATGTAGATTAGAGAAGATCTAAAAGTGTGTATGTGTTTAACCTATCTGGAGGTGCAACCTACTAGATGAACAAGAGACAATATGTAGTGGAACTTTCAACTACAATGTCAACGAACATGGCAACCACTCATGCATGTAAGGAAGAAGATTGGTTGTAGAGATTGTGTTCAAGTATGGGGTTATGACATCGATCTAGAAGGATAGGCTGTGACATCTAAAGTGAAATTTTCTTCGAAAAAAATCCTACTTATCATTCAAAGACAAAGCACATTGATGTTTAGTATCACTCTATAAGGGATATGGTTGAGGAAAAAAAGGTGTTGATGTTAAAGGTGGACACTTTGAAGAATGTTGCAGATGGATTGACAAAGTCTGTGAGCACTGAGACTTTTTATTGGTGTAGATAAATAATGGGTGTTGTAGGGTTGGACCAATGACTAATCTCTCCTGTGACCCCCTGTGTTGAAAAGAAGAAAACAATTTAGAAAATGTTGGGTGTGTGTTATATTCTTTACATGAATATTGGCAAATGTGGGGGGGTGGCGCGATAGCCGCCCCTATTTTTTGCACTAGGCACAACTGAGGGGTCACAGCGGGGGCACGACCCCCTTTGTTAGGGGGTTTTAGGGGGGAGGTATCACCCTTGCACAGGGTTCGAGCTAACGACTTGGGAATTTGTTTTGGACCCTATATTAGGTGGGTGAAGCTACTTATGGTTTTGTGCATGGATTGCGCATATGGTTTTTGGCATGATGGTTTTATGCCCGTGTTGTTTTTTACATCCGTTCAAGGGAACTATAGTTATGTTCTCGTCTAGGGTTTATGGATTGGGGTTTATGAATGCTTTGACATGTATATATATGCATTGTTATATTGAAGGGAACATAATGAAAAATCAATCTGGTAGTCTCGGTTTTGGGATCTAAGAGAAAGTCTCTATGTATATACGTTTTATGTTTTATGTTCTTGCCATTATTTATTTTCTATTTTCTATAATTCGTAGGCAAGTAATTTATGTATGGGGTTAAAACCCTACATCAATCAATTTTTGAATAAAATGGATAAGAAAATATAGCTAGGAAGAATAAAAATGTAAAACTTTTAAACTACACTAAAAATAACTATAATAGACTTTTCTTTTCTAAGGGCTAATTACTCTCCAATATAATAAGACATAACTATCTCACACTCAAAACATTCAACAACATTAAAAGGCTATTCCTTTCTAAAGCCATTGATACCTTATTTCAAATAATGTATTTTTTTTTATTGAACAAGAATGATAAATCAAGGGATAAGGATGAATAATTATAATCACCACTAATATCCTCAAATAGACCACACTATAGATTACTGGATTTATTGATAGTGTAATACAATTCCTACTTTGTTGTGGACAAGAAGCATATCACTATAGACCAAGTTTACTTTATAGTTGACCTTTTCTTTTTTAGTTCAAATAGTCTGGTAGCTAAACCAATGAGTTCCCTAACTACTTGTGTGATTCCCCTGCGTGGGCCTACGTCAAATTCTAAAGAACTACATCACCTCTGATGGGAATCTATTTTCTCTCAGGAGTTGACTCCAGTCCTCCTGGCTTAGAACATTAGCCTCCTCAGCAAATGCGGACCTCTACATGGAAGGCTTTTGTGCTACTCTATGTGGGTCCTTCGTGAGCCTTTCCTAGCTCCGTGTCACCCTCTCTATCAACTGCACCACCTCCTTTGTGTGTCTCTCTATTTCTCAACTGAGTATTATTGGCTACAGAGAATATCCTCTAGCCAAAACTCTCTCTGTCTCTCTCTGCATGATCACTATGAAATCACTACGTTGCCTCTAGCTTCAGTAATTCGATTTGACTGATAAACATTCTTTGTGTCCTCCAAATGACCCTCTAATCTATATTTAAACATGAACACAACGAATTACATATATAATAACAAACAAAGAGATGCAATGGAAAAACACTTCATTTCATTAATAGAAAAATACTGAACTATGCTTACAAACAAAATGGAAATAAGATAGCTCGGGCGATGGTAGCTTATCTCTGAGAAGAGATGTTGTAGATACATGCCTCTGAACTATGTTACAATGATGTGTAAGGGCCTTTTTATTATTGAACATTAATAGAAAACCATAAACAACCAAAACCCTAACCCGAGTTTATAGGCCCCATTGTGGTTAGCTAGGCAGCCAACTTCCTGAGGTCTTAACTTGGTCATATTATCTCCATTTGACACATATACCTTGTTGGAAATATATCTACGACGACTACAACTAATGACATGATTTCCATAACAATCATCAATTTCCATTTTTCCAAAAAAACCTCTTTTAGGGCCTCAAAATGGCTTCGAAAGTTGAGGACCCGAAAAAATGGAAAAAATAGTAAATTGTGCTACAATTAAGGAAACTAAAAAACTGAAAGAGATAGTGGTGGAGGTCTAAGTGGGATAGGATGGTGGCCACCAACATCCACTTGGATATTTCCTCCCCCATTTGGAAGCAATGGTACCCATTGCATTGAATGCCTCCATGAGATTGGGAAACTTCTGCTAAACTTGGTCCCTAGTGAGAATTTTTGCAATCTATGATGTGTTGAGTAATAGTTGAAGCATCATCGAGCGTAGGGAAAATTTTAAGGATGGAAAATTATAATAAAGTTTAAAAACATTGGCAAATCTGACTATTCCGTAATATGCAAACTATAAAATGTTTATTGATGTATTTGTAAGATTATTCAAATTTATAATGATTTTATATATACTCTCTATATAATTTTCACAATTTTTAATGTAAAATAATTTTATACTGTAAAATTTAGGCAAATCAATTTTATAAAAATTGGATATTGGTGAATCTCTTTTTTGGAAAAATCATGGAAAAATAGCCGACCTACAAATACTAGTGCCTAAAATTTTCCGTGGTCGAGGGTGGTCCACATTGAACACTCGATGCAAGCCAAGGAATGGCAGAATGTTGTTCTCCAAAGCATTGTTTCGCATAACCTTGGTAATGGTGTAAGGACCATATCAAAGTGGTCTGAGCTTCGGATGGGCTCTTCTAAGACATTCTTTCTGCAAGTGAAACCGGACTTTCTCAGCCACCTAAAACTTCTGTGGCACTCGATGTTGATCATGTCATTACTTGTACTTGGTATTTTCCACAATGGAGCGATGATACATCTGCCTATTAGGTAGAGGTGCTCTACGAGTAAGATCAAATGAATTCTTGAGCTGAAAATCCAAGGATAACCCTATGTGTGAGGAGAAGATGTCCCCTACATTCTTTCATGTATGTATCCACTTGATTCTACTGTGTGGAGGAACCCTTCTCCGGGGCCATGGATGTGGCTATGATATTCCCCTTACTTTAAGAGCAAACCAAAAAGAAAATAAATTTCCTAGTCTTGGAGATGATCTTACCGCATTTCTTAGCAGAAATCAAAGAGGTGGAGGTAGGTTGGGCTACCTCTAGTATCCTGTATAACGAATTACCCAGAGAAATAATCACAGAGTGAGTTCTAGACTAATATACAACATGTTGCTTCCAGAAGTATGGTTGTCCTAATAATACATCAAAAATATCAAGAGGAGCAACATCACACATTACCTCATGTGTGAAGGGCTTGATGTTGTAGCGATAGTGACACTCCTGGTTGACTTGAAGATCTCATCCTTGGTGAAGCCACCTAATGTTGTACAACTATGGGTGTGGTATGGTAACTAGGCCCAGTCTCTTCATGACCTCAACTGAAATGCAGTTCTTTTGGCATCCATTGTCGACAATGAATTGCAACGATAACTTGTTCACCCACATTTGTGAGTGGAAAAGACACTTCCCTTCCTCTGGATATTTGGGCTCATTCTTATAGATCTTGGTGGTGGCAACAGGGGTGTTGGGCTTTGCATCAATAAATTTCTTCCATTTGTCATTCCTCTTGTCAGATTCTGACTCAGGGCCAAAAATTCATATGATTCTGAAGACTTCAACTCGGCCACTAGCCACTGCTTGGCCCAACATTCAGTTGTGTTAGGAGTGGGGCTCTGATGGAACTCACACCACTTTTATGTATCGTTATTTGACTTCGTGGTGGTATTCTTATCTTGGAGCTTCAACGGGTTGTCTTGGGTCACCCCACCTTGGCTATGTCCTTTGTTCTTTGGATTCACAGATCCAAAGTCTCACTTGTTTTGTTTAAACCTTTGCTTGATCTTGACAGTGTATCAGTATGCCATGGCAAGCGAGGAGATGTCTAGTAAATCCATCTCATCCTGGATGTACCTATGTAGGCAGTCATGGTATTTAAGTACCAAATGCCGCTCAGAATCCTTGATACCCAAATTTGTGTGAAGGGTATGGAAAATATTGGTAAACTTTAGTATGTCTTGGTCCCTTCCCTGTCGCAACATGGTCCACTTTATGTATTTATACTAATATCTTTCAAGAGGGTAGTACTACTCTTTAATGGCATCCTAGAATGAATTTCAAGTGGGTGTGGCTGAAAACAGTGAGTTTGTACTTTCATCGTTTTTCTCACAGTAGGTTTCCCACTAGTCCTTGATGTTGGGGGCAACTTTGAAAAGTGAAAAAGTGATATTTTATTGGCTCGAAAAATAATGAACAAAAAAATATTCTTCTAGTAGACTTACCCATTTATCTATGGCATCAACATCTATCTGGCCCTCAAATATGGAAATGCTAAAGTTAAATTGTACGTTAAAGGGTGTCACACTTCCAGAATAGTTGCTGGAAGTATATGCGTCACCCCTAGGTATCCGCTGAAGGATTTAGGAAAAGTTGTCCATCATTGCATTCATTTTTCGCTCGAGGGAATCTTCGAGAAATATTTTGAGAGGATCTCCTACCCCCTTGTCTTTCTTTTCATCCTCCATGGGAGTACGCCACGATTTGCGAGGCTGGTCCTGCAAAAGTTTGACCAGTTCAAGCCCTAACTCCTTATATCTCGACCTGATTGTGGACATGCAAAGAAAAATAGAGAAAGAGCATACTTCTCTAATACCACAGATCTAGATTTAAATAGGAATGAAAAAATTTATAGATATAGTCATAAACACAGAGATTTAGGAGAAAAGCACTTCATTTCTTTAATAGAAAAATACTAAACTATGCTTACAAACAGAATGGAAATAAGATAACTCAGGCGATGGTAGCTTATCTCTTAGAAGAGATGTGGTGGCTACATACCTCTGAATTGAGTTACAATGATGCGCAAGGGCCTTTTTATTATTGAACAATAAGAAAAAACCCTAGAAAACCAAAACTGTAACTCGAGGAGATGTAACACAAAGAGTTTATGGGCCCTGTTGGGGTTAGTTTGGAAACCAACTTCACAGAGTCGTAAATTGGTCATATTATCTCCATTTGACACGTATGATACCTCATTGGAAATATTACCCGGAGGAATACAACTTCTGACATAATTGCCTTTCAAATCACTGATTCCATTTTGCCAAAAATACATCATTTAGCACATCAAAACGATCCCAGAAGTTCAGGACCCGAAAAAATGCCAAAAATAGTAAATTGTGGTACAATTAAGGAAACTAAAAAACTAAAAGAGATAGTGGTGGGGGTCGAAGTGGGATAGGTGGGTGGCCACCAACATCCACTTGGATCACCCTCAAGCCTGAAATAATCTTGTTGTTGACATTCAACGACCTATATTAGAAGATAATAAATGGTTAATACCATGTTTGCTTGATCCTCATCTTCTTTTACCAGTTACACCCACAATTAGATTAATACCCATTAATTATTTTAATTTCCTAGGTTTAGACCTAGGGTCCCATTAAAAATAATTAATTATTTAAATAATACTTTCTTTGTTGTTTGGAAGACATTTCCTCAAGCCTTCCTGCAAAATTTGAGACTTAAAGCGTATATGACACAATTAGAAATCAACACTCCCTCTTAGCAAGGAATGTGCTCTAGTAGGGCCTCCCACTGAAACATCACCCTAACTTCATAACATTGTCCTCGACGTTGCTGATGTCTAATATGTTGTCATCCAACTATTGTGCTGCTACTCCAACTGTACTTTTGTCGAAAATACTACAGTCAACACTGCATCTGTACTACAACTCCCTTAGAATTTTTGCATCCTTGTTATTGCTGGCACTGGCACTGCCAACTGCTCCTCCATGGAAAACTACCACTGCTACTGCATCAACAACAGGAAAACATTTGAAATTACTGAACAAGTGTTCAGCATAGATGCATCTTGATGTTGAAGTTGTGATAGCTGCTAGTCCCATGCTATCCCTCTAAAGCTACTGTGTTGCTGTTGCTACTGCAATGTGCCTCCCTGTATGCCACAAATCTGCACTACCCTACTCAGACTTCATGTTCTAGCTACTGAAAATTTCACTCGAACACTCCTCTGCACCATCTGACGCTTTGTCCATTCTGCTACTATTCATCTGGGCTCCCGTAGAAAGGTATTGTTTCGAGAGGTGGGTTCCTCAAGGATTGTGCCCATCTATAGCTCTTTCAAAATACAACTCCAAATCAGCCCACCACCCTCTTGGAGGTATCTCGGCTATCATGGTGAAGTACTTCTCCTTAATCTTTGTGGGTGTAGCCTTCATATTGCACTTCTCAATTTTTTCCATGTTTATGAGAGGAAACTATGTTGCGTAGTGACCCATTTGACCACAGTTGAAGCATTTCATCTTTGAGAGGTCCTTCTTTGGTCTTCGCTACTCCTGCTACTCCTTGGATGCAAGTGATACATTATCTTCCTCCTTCTTAAGATTTGACCCACTGCTATTGCTTCAATCAAGCTTACAATTGACTAGATCTCTCCTCAGCTCTTCCTTCTTAAGAGATGCCCACATACTATCCCAGTCTAGAAAAGAGACCCTGCCCAGGATGCTCTGGGAAAATACCTGCCACTCTTCTGAGTTTGAGTTTACGGCCAGTCTCACCATCTCAAAACATTGAGGCGTAGACCCCACAACTACTAACTCATCCCAAGTATCCTGTAGCTTTGTGAGGAACAAATATATGTCCTTCCCCTTTTGCATCCATGTAGATCTCAATTTATGCTCTAAGTATATCTTCTGCTACTTGGAAGATCATTGATACAATGTTGCCAAGGCATCACACATCTCCTTAGAAATCCTTTTGCAAGTGATGTGACATACCATGAGATCCATTACTCCATCAAGGATCATCCTCTTGGCATTCACCATTTCTTCCTTGTACTTCTTTAGGATGATCTGGATCCGTGGGCTCAACCACCAAGCTGTAAATGTAGACTTTGAGAAAATGATCATCTAGAAGGCACTACATCCTCTCCTTCCAAATCACATAGTTGGATGCCCCATCTAACCTCTCTTTATCTCTTAGCCCTTTGGTTTTCATATCTTCCATGAACATATCGAATTGCTCCTCTTTGTTCCTTACTACTGTTGCAATAAGAAAAAAAACTTCTTGGTGTGAAGTCTACTAAGGAAAAATTCCCTCACCATGCTTCTCCTCTCTCTTCTGATGACTTTCTTCCCAAAAAACTTCTTGCAGAAGAATTGCATCCCACCAGTTCTTCCTCAGGTTAAGGCTCAACATTTCTCCCTATTCGATGACAAGATTTCAATCTATAAGCCCTTCCTCTTTGTCGACTCACTTAGAGAGAGGATTTCCTCGAGGATTCAACCCTCCTCGCTTGAACTATCCAAACCCTCTATGGATTTGAACCACTACCTCCTGTAGCTATTTTAACCTCCTTCTCTAATTAGCAATGGGTTCTCTTGCATTGTTCTTCTTGCTTCACCTGAACTACTCTGATACAATGTGTTGGGTAGTGGATTCCCACATAGCATGTTTTAGGGCTTGAAGCCCAAATTTTGGTCAAGTGTAATGTAAAGACCCAGCAAAATGTGGGCACAGAGCATGAAGTAAATGGTCAAGTCAAACGGTTGTCCACCCTTGAAAATATAAATTAATATATTGTAATGTTAGCCCATAGACCATGGGATTGTATAAATAGAGCGTAGCTCTAAGATGTAAGATAGATGTTTTTGGGACGAGGAATTAGCTCTGAGTCTGTAAGTCCAAGTCTTGGGTTGTAGTAGTAGGAAGAGGCTCTGCAACTGAGTGTGCGAAGGCCTGGTAGAGTCCGCAACTGTGTGCGCGGACCCCTGCAGCTGAGTGTGCAGAGCAGAGTTGGGATTGTACTTGGATGAAGAATTAATAAAAGATAAGTTGATTCTAAAATATTGTTTGTCTATGGTTCTGTTATATTTGTGCATCTCTTTACAGTTTTATGATTGCATGTACTTGTTATGAATGTTGAATGATTAATCAGAAGATTAGGCCCACACAATTAAGTTAAGAACTATAATAATAGCACAGCTAGGATAAAGGATCTAGACAACACCTTGTTGCACCCTTTACAGAGCTGTGCGGAAGTAGTTGCAGAAGTTGCAAAGGATAGACAACTGCACGGAGCAATGTAAGCGCGCAGGTTCGGTTTGAAAACTTCCTAGATTTCGTCAAGACATCCCTAGGGTATGGAAACCTAGTTCCTACACCCTCCCATACTACCTCAGGTGAGACCTTAGTCCACGCACTGCAGACTATTGTTGAAAGGGCCGGTAGTTTCAGGATTTGTTTGGCTAAGTCACTCTTGAACCTGGGTCAGGCCCCAACAAGCCAACAAATGGTTCCATTGCCGGGACCAGGATCTGCCTAAGGGATGTTTGATGTCATGCCACTGGAATCCAACAAAGAAGTAAATTGAAGAGTGGTTGGACAAGAATATTCACAAGTTCATGACACAGGAAAAAAAAACTTTGTAGGTACCCGAGAAAAGGTGGCTGGATCACTACGTGTATACGGAAGTCCACGAGATCTTCTTCACATCCTTCCTTTCTAAACTATATGAGTGGATCGCGAGGTTAGACGATAGCCAGGGAAGGTGTAAGCTTGACCAACTAATAGTGTGGTCTCCAGAATTAGTGCACAGACTAGAGGCATCAGAAGATAAGATCGCGTGAGCAGTGGACCATTGGCTCGACTAGATAATAGGGGAGTTTATCACTGAGTTTGTGATAGACATGACTGTGAGCTAAAACGGAGAAGAATGACCTTTTCTCAAGGGACCACGAGGTAAGTACGTTAAGTATTTGAATACCGAGATTAAGATGCTATTATGTGAAAAGTGGGTTATGCGAATACGTGTTTGGAATGACGTGGCGAGGAAAGATCTACAAAGGTAGTGGGGAAGTAGGAAACAATCTCTTAATTTCACCTTTACGAGAGAGTGAGGAAGAGCTTGCTCGAGTCTCTCCGAGAAGTGCGATCAATTTGATAAGGCAACGCATTCCGTAGTTACCACCTCCACCCACGCCACCACTTGCTTCACCTCCATCTCCACCCACTCCACCCTGATCAACCCCGCAGTTCAACATGGCGAGCATGATCAAGCTACCCATATTCAGAGGAGTAGGGAATGAGGATCCGGACCCGTTTTAGTTCGTGGTAAGAGTAGTGTGGGAAGCGCAAGGGGTCACAAAAAACAACATTAAGAAGGCTACACTGGCGAGCACACTGCAGGATCGCGCATTGACACGATATATCAAGCACTCTAATGATCACCCAAATGCAGGGATAACAGAGATCCAGAGTGCATTGAACAGAGAATTTAGCTAGCCAAAATCAGAGACACAGTCAATCATCATGTTTAAAGAGATCGTGATGCTCCCAGGTGAGACCCCTTGGGATCTGGATCAGTGACTGAGGAGTATGATCTGCGAGGCTAATATGATGCTCACAGATGCATAGCATCGCGCATGGTTTGTAGCATCTCTAACACCACACATGAGGACGACACTGTCACAACAGAAACTTTGTACCTAGGCTGAAGCTTTGGAAATGGCGATGAGATTGCATGAGACATCGATACAAGATCCGGGGCTGGAAGTTCAACAAATCCATGAGCAACTACAAAATCTCTGCCTGGAAATGAAAAGCTTAAACCAAGATAGGGTACCATGGCCAGAGGCACACGAGGAAGTGTGGTGCACAAAATGCAAAGGCCAGGGCCATTACAAGGACCAATGTCCAGTATTCGCGAACTACTTGCCAGGATGGTAGCCAATGCCGTTGAGACCAGAGGCCAAGACAGGGCCAAGTGTGAGAACCACGTTATGGTGTGAAATCTATCAGATAGGAAGAAAACACATGATAGATAACTGTCATTTGTTGTAGAAGTATACACAGACTCCCCAACAATTGTTTTGTAATTTCTGTAGGTCAGTAGGCCACAAGGATCGTACTTGTCACAGCCACGAATTAATGATGGATCAGACCCCAGCCTATAGAATGGAGAAAGAAATGTGAGGCCTCGACCTAGCCATGGGGATGGCATGCACTAGATTTCAAGGGCGAGGTTGAGGACGCTGAGGAATGGGACTAGGAAGGGGCTGCAGACAGTTAATTTGTTACAATTGCAAAGGACCAGGGCACTCCGCCCACAATTGTACCAACCCGATGAGAATCTCTTGTTCATACTATGCTTAGTTTGTTCATGAAATGATAGATTGTCCTACGTTGATCACACAGATGCGTGAGAAACGGGTACTCTAGCCTTCTCTGACTCAGAATATCAAAATTATGAGGTCTGAACCACACGAAGAAGACGCAAATGTGAACATGATGCTCAGAAGCGGTGCAACCACAGGGGAGGATAAGGGGAAGTAGCCCAAGGAAGGTACATGGATTCGAAAGGCTCCTATAAAGGAACTTGAGTTTGACCTAGAATGCACAAATGATACATTCATGGAAGCTAAGAAGAGCTTAAAAGGGGCACCCACTTCAGGTAGTAAGGATCAACCAGAGCTAGCGATGGATCCTTCTATGCTTACTACGTCTCTAGAGATGTGCATGAAACTACTGCACACCAATAAGGTCATTAAGGGAATACATGAGTTGATCACTAGATGTGCAGGGTTAGGGGAAACATGCATAGTTCAAAAATTGGGAGAGCATGCATTGCGCACTGGGAGGGAAATGAGATTGACAAAGCAGATTGGCAAATATGAAATGGATCAAGTAATCCTAGACCTGGGTTCAGACGTGAATGTGTTCCCAAAAAAAAACATGGGAATGCATGGCTAGGCCCATGTTATAATGGTCCCTTATTCAATTACGAATGGTGAACCAATAGAAGATTTTGCCCATGGGGAGATTGCAAGGGGTAACAATTGATATTGAAGGCACGAGCATATAGACAAACTTTGAAGTAATAGAGATTTTCAATGACATTAATCCTTATCCTGCATTTCTAGGAATAGATTGGGCCACTGATATGAATGGAGTCATTAACCTAAAGAAGTGGAAGATGATATTTGAGAAAAAGTCCCTACGTGTAGTAGTTCTGCTAGATCCAACCGAAGGAGTGCGCTACACCGAACTTGTGCATGACGATGAGCTGGATTGTATCTAAGAGATAACTGCGCAAGATTAGGATTGGGTGAATCCGACTGCAGATGGGAGGATGTTGGGGGAGCGCGCAAGTTCTTGCACCTCGGATTTAGACGAAGAAGACGAATGCGGGCACAATTGGTTGAATGAAGTGACAACGCTGAATTGCAACATGATGATTAGATCATTGCGTTGCGTAACAACCCAGGCTTGAGATCTACCAACATATGATGGATTGACAATGGTGGATGAATTCTTGAGCAATTTTGAAAGCACAATACCGGAACAACAACAATTCAATGTGTTTAAGTGGGTGCTGCGCACGACACCTGCACAGTGGTGGGGAACACATCAAGGAAATTTTAAAATTTGTCGTGAATTTAGAAGGATGATGCGCCTACAATTTGGGAAACCACAACTACAGATAGAAGATAAATATGATGGATGAGATGACCCACGCACGCACCCAGGCCTATGGGGAAGAACCTCAGCCTGAATAGGTACAATTATTCTACCATACCCTGGACGTCATACCCATGAATTGGTATACTAAGACAGAACTTTGACATGGTACAGGTGAATGGAATGTCTTGTGCAAGGGATTTTTGTTAACATTCACATTTGAAGAACGATGGTCGGATACTGTTGATGATGCACTACAAGCTGTAAAAGTTGCCATCATCAAAATACCACAAGAACCATGGCAAGTAGTTCAACCAGCATGGGAAACCCAGTTAAGTAGGGCCCTAGAATGTTATAACATGTAAGTAGAGGAGGATGATGACGACGCTCGAAATATTGATATTCCATAAACTGAAGGGTGTTGCAAAGTTCGAGGACCATCGATTGAGGATTCTGACATCACTGCATTGCTAAAAAAAAAGCAGGTAAACATTGGCATAGACATAGAGCCAGAGTATGCGACGGTTGTGGACTATTGGGATGATGCTGTGGTAGATAAGGTCGCCTAGTTACTCCGCGAATATGAATATTTGTTCCCAACCAAAATCATGGACTTAAAGGGGATCATTGGTGACTTAGGGATGATGAAGATCACTCTGAAATCGGACGCAAAACCAGTTAAACAATGACCTTACTGTTTGAATCCAAAGTATAGACAAAAAGTCCATGATGAATTAGACAAAATGCTTATAGCCAGAATTATTGAACCAATGGAAGAATCCGACTGGGTGAGCTCCATGGTAGTATATGAGAAAAAATAGAAGGGCAAAATCAGAATATGCATGGATGCTAGGAGGCTCAATGATGCCTGTGTTCATGATCCATTCCCGACACCGTTTACAAATGAAGTATTGGAGAATATTGACGGTTAGGAAGCTTACTCATTCATGGATGGCTTCTCAGGGTACCATCAGATCAAGATCGTACTAGAAGATAGGAGCAACACAACCTTCGCAACCAAATGGGTCTTTTTTCAATACACCATTATGCCCTTTGAATTGAAGAACACACCAACGATATTTTCACGCATAGTGGTGGCCACATTCAAGGAATACATCCACAAGTTCTTGGAGGTCTATTTGGATGATTGGACTATATTTGGGTTAGCTAAACACCATATAGCAAGCTTACGTTTGATGTTGGATACTTGTTTGTGACACCAGATTACACTGAACCTTAAAAAATGCACCTTCCTTGTCCTCTTCCGAAACTTTCTCGGCCATGTGGTATGCAAACAAGGCCTATTGGTGGACCCTGCAAAGATTGTTGTTATTCTCAATCTCAAAGCACTGTGAAGTGTCAAATAACTATGTGCTACATTAGGGCACATTTGTTACTATAGAAAGTTTATCAAGAGCTATGCACAAATAACAACACCAATGGAAAAACTATTGAAAAAGGATGCTACATATTGTTGGAATGATGATTGTAGGAAAGGTTTGGATGTTCTTAAAGAGAAAATGGCATCCGCTCCCATCTAGGTCTTCCTTAGAATGGGACATAGAATTTCATGTACATGTTGATGCGTCATGTATTGTGCTGGGAGCCGTACTTATGCAGGAACGTGCAGAAGGTGTGGATCATCCGATCATGTTCACGAGTCGGCGAGTGTCCAAAGCCAAAAAGAACTACTCTACTTCTGAGCACAAAGGGTTGGCAATGGTATACGTGCTCCAAAAATACCGACACTATTTACTTGGTGGGCACTTCAAGATGTATACCGATCATTCCGCATTGAAATACTTGGTGAACAAGCCTGTGTTGGGGGGGCGCATATGCAAATGGCTGTCACTGTTTCAAGAATATGACTTTGAGGTAATCTTAAAGCTAGAACACCTAAATGGAGGACCAGATCACTTATAAAGAATTGAGACAGGCGAGGAGCCAACAAATTTTGAAGAAGGACTTCCTGATGCATAACTTTTTGTGGTGCGTATCGGATGGCCACTTCGAAGATATAATACAATTTTTAACCACAGTGATTGGGCCAAAGGAATATTCAATCTAGTAGAAGAAAGAATTGGTGGTGCACACGACAAACTTTTCTGTCACCGTGGGGCACCTCTACAAAATGGGAAATGATGAGATATTGTGAAGATATGTACCTGAATTTGAATGAGGATAGATCCTCACAAAAGCACATGGGGGGGATGCAAGAGGACACTATGCAAGATGCGTGACTATGCAGAAGTTTCTTCACACTAGGCTATAGTGGCCAACCCTACATCAAGATTGGAAAGCACACTATCGGGCCTGTGACATATGTCAAAGGATTGGGAAACCAGCACGAAGGGATTAGATGCCACTCAATCCACAGATGATACTGCAACCATTCAAAAAATTGGCAATCGACTTTGTGGGACCAATAAAACCTTAGGGGAAGACGGGTGCGTGCTACATCATCACCACGACAGAATACCTGACTCACTGGATAGTAGCATAGCTGGTTAAGGACTACACAGCCGCTACAGCTATGAAATTTTTGTTCGACAATGTGTTGACATGGTTTGGTTGCTCGAAAAATTTAATGAGTGACCATGGGATGCACTTCCTGAATGAAACATCAGTGCACTCACTGAGGAATTCCAGGTGTATCATCAACAAAGTACATCGTACCATCTGCAAGCTAATGGGACAGTAGAAGCATTCAACAAAATTTTCAAGACTGCGCTGACCAAAGTATGTAACACACAACAAAATGACTGGGACTTGCACATACCTGCCATATTATGGGCATATAGGACCATGTGCAAAAAATTGACGGGTCAGACACCTTTCACGTTAGTCTATGGCATGGAAGCAGTCATGCCAATGGAATACATCGTACCCAATTTGTGGATAGTAGCAATTACAGGCATGTCAAACTATGAAGCCTTGGAAGAGAGACTCACATAATTAGACCAACTCAAGGAAGAACGGTTTCTGGCGGGATTCCATCAGCAGGTATAGAAACAACGCGAGAAATCCTGGCATGATCGCCATATCAACTTGTGCACATTCAAGGTAAATGATTTAGTGTTGTTGTATGACAGCAAGTTCGAAACATTTCCTGGGAAATTTAGAATGCATTGGTTAGGACCATATGTGGTAAAAGAAGTCACAAACAGAGGCATTGTCCATCTAGTCAAACTTAATGGAGAACCCTTCCCAAGAAGAGTAAATAGCAGTCACCTAAAGCCCTACATGTGTGGGCCAGCTGTCTGACTAACCAACCAAAGCATAGTCTTCATGACCCAACAATTCAGACAAAGGTGCGGGACTATAAACATAGGTACTAGAAACTGACATCAAAGTAGAGAATTAAGTCAGACACAGATGATTTAGAAGTAGAAATAGAGTAGATCCAGACGATGGCAACATAGTGCGTTGTGGACCTTCGTGCTGCATAGGCACAGTTGGATGGGATTCACGCAAAGATCAACCCACCACCAGAGTGACTCATGATGAGTCATGATGATTGTGTTTTGGGCCTGTTGGGTAGCGGATCCCTCCATAGCATGTTTTGGAGCTTGATGCCCAAATTTTGGTCAAGTGTAATGTAAAGACACCGCAAAATGTGAGCACGGAGCGCAAAGTAAATGGTCAAGTCAAAGGGTTGTCTACCCTTGAAAATATATATTAATATATTGTAATTTCTACCTACACATGGTCTGCAGACCATGGGATTGCATAAATAGAGCGTGGCTCTAAGATGTAAGATAGATGTTTTTGGGATGAGAAATTAGCTTTGAGTCTGTAAGTCTGAGTCTTGGGTTGTAGTAGGCGGAAGAGGCTCTGCAGCTAAGTGCATAGAAGCCTGGTAGGGTCCGCAGTTGTGTGCACAGACCCCTACAGCTAAGTGCGCAGGGAGGAGTTGGGATTGTATTTGGACGAAGAATTAATAAAAGATAAGATGATTTTGAAATATTGTGTATCTATGCTTCTGTTATATTTGTTAATCTCTTTATAGTTTTATGATTGCGTGCACTTGTTATGAATGTTGAATGGTTAATGAGAAGATTGGGCCCACACAATTAAGTTAAGATCTATAATAATAGCACAATAAGGATAAAGGATCTAGACAACACCTCGTCACGCTCTTTATAGAGTTGCGTAAAAACAGTTGCACAAGTTGTGAAGGACAAACAGTTATGCAAAGTAGCACAAGCGTGCAGGTTTGGTTCGCAAACTTCCTAGATCTCATCAAGACATCCCTAGGGTGTGGAAACCTAGTTCCTGCACCCTCCCATACTACCTGAGGTGACACCTCAGTCCGTGCACCGTGAACTGTTCCCGAAAGGGCTGGTAGTTCCAGGATTTGTTTGGCTAAATCATTTATGAACCTAGGTTAGGCCCCAACAAGTCAACACCATGTGAAAATTCATAATGCCCAAATCACTACTGCAATAACCAGTAATATATATCCCACTTGTTAGATTTACACGAACAACTTTTTTGTAGTTTCCTATGATAAACATTTAAATACAGTTCCTACAACCTAAACCATTTAAAATAATATGTCGAAATAATAAAATGAAGAAGAGAAAGATAGAACATAAATGACACAGTTACTTTTGGACAAATGTCCCCAGGAAAACCCAATGTGGGAAAACCAGTGTAGAAGATATGAGGGTTTTTATTATTAAGTAGAAATTATTTCTAAATAAAACCTCTAGATGCTTTACTGGCAATCCGGACCACAAAACATCACTGGATAGAAGAAATTAGTGAGATTACCTCACTCTACATTGCAATTTCCAGTTGATCGAATAGCTAAACCAATGAGTTCCCCAACTACTTCTGTGCTGCCCCTGTGTGGGCCCACGTCAGCCTCTAAGGCACTGCGTAACCTTTGCTGGGAATCAATTTTCTCTTAGGAGGTGACTCCAAACCTTCCATCTTAGAACGTTAGCCTCCTTAGCAAATTTAGACCTTTGTATGGAAGGATTCTACACTGCTCTATGTGGGTCCTGCGTGAGCCTTTCTTGGCTCTACATCACCCTCTGCCAACTATGTTGCCTCCTCTCTTTGTCTTTCTACCTCTCTACTCGGTATTCTTGGCTTCGGAGAAGATGCTCTAGCCAAAACTCTCTCTGCCCCTCTTTGCATTATCACTACAAAATCACTGTGATGCCTCTAGCTTCAGCAATTCGATCTTACTAATCAACTATCTGTGTGTCTTCTAGATGACCCTCAAGCCTCCTTAAATAATCTTCTTGTTGACATTCAATGACCTAGATTAGAAGCTAATCAATGGCTCAGATCATTTCTAGTTGACCCTCGTATTCTTCTAGAAGTTACACCCATCACTAGATTAATACCCGTTAGTTATTTTAATTCCATAAGCTTAGGGTCCCATTAAAAATAATTAATTATTTTAATAAAACTTTCTCTCGGTGGAATAGACAACTATGGAAATTAAGTTATCGAATATTTTAAAATTAAGTTATCATGAGAAAAAAAACTAAATCAGTAAAAATTTACTTTGACGTAGGGTATAGGAAATAAATTAAATAGACCTATACATATAAATGTCATGGATATAAATTAATTAGAGAAAACTTGTTGTTCTAATGTCCAAAAACTCAAAGAAGTATTTACAAAGTTCACAATTAGGTTATAGAAGCTATTCTAAACTGATTTCCTATATTAATGAAAAAAAGTAATAGCCATCTAAATTATTGCATATCCTCGATAACAGAAGTGGCGTGGGCTTCATTAACTTCTAGATCAAGTTGTGAATGGGGGAAACCTTATTCAATGACCATGTTATCATCATCTCTTTCGTTAGCATCCTCCTCAACATTGACGTACTTTGAAATGGACTTTTGCTTTAGATTGAATCGTTTCAGTGTGATTTGAGATCAAAATAATGAGAATTTACAAATCATTGGATATTCTAGCTAAAGAAGTATTGCACTCTTGTTATCCAAGTCTAGAATCATGCTCCATCTACTTCAATTTGTGTTACACTTCCTAATAATCTTGGAAAATTATAGTTTTAACCTTCGATTCTATGTTTGTAGGGTCACTCTCGCAATGCAAATATACCATCGATCTAACATTCCTTGATTTTAAGCCTTTGTCTTTGTCATTGATGCTTGGCTTGAGTTTGAACAATGTAAACATTTTTTGTCTGAAGGGAATGCAGAAGATGACGTAAGGGAAAGAAAAAGGGGGTTCATAAGGAAATTTATCTCATTTACCTTCAATTAATTTATCTATGAAGAATTTTTGAATTAGTATTACTATGTTTCCTTTTCTAAATATTTCATAGTGTGAAGTTTTTACTATGTGGAAGATGGGTAATATTGTGAGAATGGGGTCACAGACACAAAAATAATTTTAAATTATTTTCCATTTAAAACTTTTACAAATTTAACTGTGCATAATCAAGGATGCACACAAAAGGAGATGTAAGAGAGAGAATGAAGGTGCAGAGGGAAGTTTATAAATTTAATTTATAATGTAATGATATTTCACATTTTATTATTACATATATACAAATTTTCTTAATACACATATTTATTAAGGTAAGGGTTTTCCACTTTTCACTTTCTATAATAAAATATTCAATTTGTTTTTCATGCTTCAGACAAATTTCATTCTGCAGAGTTTTCTCCGCACTTGGTACAACATTTCAAAAATCATTTAGCAATATTTAGAATTAGAATATTACCAATACGATATAATAATAATAACAATGTTGTAGAACTTTACAGAAAGAAAAAGTTGATTGTGCAGAATGCAGAGGTCCACACAATGAAAGCTTGAAAGCTTCATGTGCACAATGGATTTCCACAACAATTCCACACATCTAGCTATTTTCGCAAAGTTAACAATAAAAAAATATTTCACCATGTGGAGAGCAAAATATTTAATCAATTGATCAACAAATTATATAATGCATAAGAAGTTGATTATGTTGGAACGCGGAAACTATACTCGGCCTAGAAAAGGTGGTCATTGACATTTGTACTTAGGCAAAAAGTTTTGTGCAGAAATATTTTAGTGTGCAGTGTGGTTTCATTGGGGAAACATGAAATACAATAAAAATTAAATTAGAAACATTACTATTTTATTTTAAACAATAAATATTAATTTGCTGTAATAAGGACTTTAATAATAAGCATTAAATAAGAAACATCACTATTTGATTTTAAATAACATAGAAAATATCCATCATTAATAAGGTAAAATTTCGTAAAACGTACTTCCATTCAATCAATACGATGGATCATTGACCAAATATTTCATTTATAATGCTATGTATTGATGGACCATTGACCAAAATTTTCATTTTGTTGATTATAATGTGATGTGTTGAGAATTTAGGCATATGATATTACCATTAATAACAAGTTGATCAAAGTTTTCATTTTGTTGTTGAACAAGATTTTTCGTGTGTTGGCAATGTTAAACTTCCATAAAGGAATCTATATCACATTAATTAGATATGAAATTACATATATATACAAGAGTATTGTCTCAAGATAGGAAAAATATCTTGGACATACAATCTGTTGATTGAGAGAATATCTCAACCACACACCAAACTAGGGAAACCACTCATATAGAATAGGAACAAACTTTTTACTTAGAAAGTCACAAATAAGACAATTAGGAATTAATATTCCAACACACCCCCTTAATGAGTACTTGTTTCGATATCAATATGCAAAGTCTAGTTGTGGTCAAGCATAAAAAAGAAATATGTTGATGTCAATATAAAGGAGCAACCATCCATCAAAATGCACGGGAACTAACCGTTGTAACCGCCAATCTTATAGGATGCCCTTTGCATACATGGTTCTTTCAACCATTATAACTTTACATCCGTACCTATAAATCCCCCTCCAATATCATCATGGGTTTTACCGGATTACCCATAACCATGCTTTGGGTTTTATCAGATCACCCTCAACCATGCCACCAAGGGCTCTCAGCCACCAAGGCTAAACATAGCCACCAAGGCTCAACTCAGCCGTGAAGGTTGAACACAACCATGAAGGCTCAACTCAAGAACGAAGGCACTCTAACCACTATGGGCCACAGACCTGCCACTAGGGCACTCCAGCCACTCTCGGCTACAAACCTGCCACTAGGGCACTCCAGCCACTAAGGCTCACCAAAGGCCTGACTCATCCAGGTTTAGGGTTTTCCCAGCTAATCCTAAACCATGCCAATAGGAATATCTATCCCACTTCACTCTTAAACATGGTTTCTTTCTTACCACAAACCGACACTGCAAATACAAAGTGGTTTTTAGATTACCACGAATTCTATGCGGTTACACATGCCTTACAAGGCTTACAACTCCAACTTTTGGAGTTACCACGTACATACATTACAAATACAATTACAAAATATTCTAGACTTGCTTACTAATAAAATGTGTGACTCATAATACAATATAATATTGAGTCTATTCTACAAACACAAACAAACTTTAAAGCCCATTTGAATCATTTGCCACTGATCTTGGATACACCATCCCATTTATATGCTCAAGCACATCACAGCTTTCCCGCATGAATATAATCATCTTTGTACTTTTGAGTCTTTGACACTCTCATTTCTAACTTTGGCATATTGATCTTGGATCTCCATATTTTACATGTCATCTATTAGAGTCACAAATTCTAGATAAATGAATTCATATGGAGGTCACAGATCTCAATATGTATACAAATTTACAAGACTAATTCACCTTTACCCATATAAAAAAAATACCATATGAAAGGGCATCTGTTGTTGGTTCATTAATAATTCTTTTCACATCTAAACCAGCAATTTTTCCAGCATCTTTAGTTGTTTGATGCTGAGCATCATTGAAATAGGCCAGCATTGTAATGACTACATTTGATACAGACCTCCCTAGATAAGCTTCAGCAGTTTATTTCATCTTTGTCAAGATGAATGCTCCAATTTGACTTGGCGAACACTGGTTCCCATTTACTTCAACCCAAGCATCACCATTGGTTGCCTTAACAATTTTGTATGGGACCATCTTCATCTCTTTCGACGTCTGTGGATCATCAAATCACCTTCCTATCAAATGCTTTGTTCCAAACACTGTATATGTTGGATTTGTCATAGCTTGTCACTTAGCAGGTGTGCCTACAAGAAGCTCTCCCTTTTGATTAAAAGCTACAATAGATGGGGTCGTCCGTGAACCTTCTGAGTTTTCAATGACTTTGGGGTTATTTCCTTCCATGAGAGAAACACATGAATGTTTTGTTCCCAAATATATACCAATCACATCATTACCAGCTCCCATTGAGCTGAAAACTCTGGCTGCATTTCCCCATCTTTGTATTAGTGGCGAAACAAATTTTGAAGATTTGAAATTCTGTGTAGCCAGATATGTAGATTAAACAACATTTGAAGTGATGCACTTCGACTGAGACCTTATAAGACTGGACACCAATAGAGAACCTAAAGCCATGGCTTTCTCCTTCTTTTGAACTGATCAGGAGATTCAAAAGACTTAAACTTTTGAAATCATGCAGCAAGCTAGATAAAAAATTTGTTTAAAAAATCCCTCTGACGCGTTACTGTCGCTTTATCGACTCCTCTTTGGGTCTAAAACTAGTGCACATAATTAGTGAGCTCACACCTTCTCTCTCACGCAGAAGGAAACTGGTGGCTCGTCTGTCACCAATTAGTGCAGCCAATTGACCGCTTACCATGCTTCTCAACTTAAATGTAATAGGCTAGACTGTCACTGAGATTCTAATAGTAAATAAATAGGAATTTAACTGGTTGGCTAGCTCCACGTAGCGGGTTCTCCAACATACAAGCAACACTCAGCATGCCACAATTGGCTCTCCACCACCAACTGATTTAATTCACAGAATCAGTCTCAGGCTCTCAAATCAGTAGCCACACCAAGATTCACTGTCTCGACTCTCCACTCAGGTGAAACTCACACAATAGAGCACGACAGTCTCCATGACTGGATACACAGATCTATACCTGAGACCAGATGAAATTTTGGGATCAGACTCCCATACACCTGTTGCCTAAAAAAATGTAAATCCCTCAAAATAAACCAATGATTGCTCCAACGTCACCATTGTCAACAAATCATAGATCATAAATTCTCTCCATGCCCTGTTGAGCATTTCTACAACATCTTCAAAAACGACAGATGGAAAATCTTAAAAAACTAAAATAAAATATATTCTCACTCTTATTTTCCTTGGCACATTTCCCTCTGATACCATGTTAAAAACAGATATTCTATTAATTAAGTGGCTTTCCAGGTGAGATACCTGGAGAGTGCCCAAGCACTTCACATGATGCACCAACAACAACTTCACGTAATAGGCTCACATACACCAAACACAAACCTAGGCTTGTATCCTAGCAGATCAAATCAATCAAACATCTTCCTGGTAGTTGTCTTTCTGCGTGAGGTAGATCTCACCTCACCTACAACACCAACGCTTAGTCACGGGTGATCTTCTCACAGCATAAGGGAACCTTGACTACCAACTCACAGACTATACAACTTAGAGGAGGTTATACTCTACCCAAGACCTCTCTCTCAATCGAGAAACAAACTCTCCTTGCTTCTACTTGAAGCTCTGATACCATGTTAAACTTCCAGAAAGGAATCTATATCACATTAATTAGATATGCAATTACATATATACACGAGATTTGTCTCAAAATACAAAAACTATCTTGGGCATACAATTTGTTTGTTGAGAGAATATCTCAACCACACACCAAACTAGGGAAACCACTCTTATAGAATATGAATAGACTCTTTACATACAAAGTCACAACTGAGACAAGTAGGAATTAATACCAACAGGCAGTGCATCATAAATTAGGGCATCTTGGTAACAATAGGGATTCTCAACAAAGCATCCTACAGTGACTACATCATAACACATCGGTGAACAATATAAGTTATTGTTCATTGCACACTCTGATTATATTGTAACCCCTTAGACTCCTATATGTAAGGAGATATTATCATTTGTATCATTCAAGAATTGTTCATTTATGTGATGTAAAGGATGTTTCCCCCTCGAAGAGGCTAATTTTGAAATCATTGATATATATTTTCTTTTGTTTCATGATCCGGTTGCATAATGTTTGGTATTAGAGCCTTGTATTCTAAGGTTTTACTACTTCAAACATGTGATCTTAGAACGCTCACTATAAAGTTTGTCTACGAAGTTTCAGAAATTGCAATTTCGGGCACGTGCAGATGAAATGATGATGAACTTCCTATAGAAAAATTAAATCTAGGTTCTCTATAGTTTCTGAGATATGATTTGATACATTAAGGTTTTTGCATGCTCAATAATTCAGTCTTATACATGTGACCTTGGAAAAATAATCATAACTTTCTCTATAAGCATCATATTTGAATTTAGTAAAATGTGACTAAAATTGCATGGACTATACCATTCCATGTATTATTTTTAGGTCCAAATGTTGAAACCATGATACGTGGAATTACTTACATGTCCTCTCTACCGAACTGTCCATAATTAGGTAATTGGTATATTGGGTGTAACTTTATCTTGAAGAATCTAATTTTCGTTTGAATTGTGGCATTGGAAAGGAGACTCAGTAGGATACCATAGGATACAATATTAGATCTTGGAGAGATGAAATTACAAATTACAAATCAATTTGAAGTGATTCAAAGTGCATATATAAGCATATATATAATTATTTCATTCCAATATGCATTAAAAAAAAATGGACACACCCATTAAGCAATCAGAAAGCTCAAATATGACGCATGAAGAAGAGGAAGAAATGCAACATGATATATCAAAGTTACAGGACCAAGTGCAAAAAATTTTGCTCTCACAAAGAGAAACCAAAAATGAGTTGGGAGTGATGAATTTAAAGATGTGTGGTTTAGAAAAGATAAAAGGGATATATAGATGGTTTAAAAGAGGATATAGATGGTTTAAAAGCATACATCGAAATTTTGAAGAAAGTTTTAACAAATTTGTTGTAGGAAATTCTTTCCAATGATGACAAGGTAATCCATGAAAATCATGATGAGGAAAAAATATAAAAATTATTATTTTATGGACTAAAATGTTAGGTTTAAGACCGACCACATTCTAAATATTGATATGAGGAAGTTTTATGGCAAGGATTGGATAACATGGATACTATAGTTGAAGAAATATTTTGATCTACATGATGTGTAACACACACAAAAGGTACACATTGCATCTTTATATTTAGAACCATATCAATTTGTATGGTATCAACGAATTTGTTCCTGTAAACCACTTGTCACTTGGTCAATTTTTATGGAGTAAATGATAGTAGATTATGAGGATATAAAGAGAAACACCTTCCTTATCCAATTGATAAATCTTAAACAAAATGTTTAAATGGAAGAGCACATTGAGGACTTCTAAATATTGAGGGTAACTGATATTCTAGAGGAGCACAGGGTTGAGGTTCTCATAGGGACTTTAAAGGATAACATACAACATGAGGTTCACCTTTGTGAACCTGATTCATTGGAGAAGGAATTTTGGGTCACAAGAAAAGTTGAAAGAAAAATTATTGCAACAAGGAAGTCTACCACTCACAATTATAAAGGTGGAATTGTTGCTACTTCTAGCCTTCCGCAACCTACAATGTTGACATCACAATAATTGGAGGAAAATGGAACAAAAGGGATTTGTTATGGAGTGTGGACATCCACATGATGAAAGATTGAAATCTTCATCTGCACAATGGATTTCCTCAACAATTCCACACATATGGTTATTTTCACAAAGATAACCATAAACAAAGATTTCACTATGTGGAGAACACAATATTTAATCAATTGATCAACAAAGTATTTAGTGCAGAAGAATTTGATTATGCTAGAATGCGGAAACTATACTTGGTCTAAAAGAGGTTTTTCTCGATATTTGTACTTAGGTAGAAAATTTTGTGCAGATAGTTTTCAGTGTGCGATGAGGTTTCATTGGGGATACATGAAGTATAACAAAATTAAATTAGAAAGATTACTATTTCATTTTAAATAAGCAATATTAATTTATTGTAATAATCACTTTAATAATAAGCATTAAATAAGAAACATCATTATTTGATTTTAAATAACATAGAAACTATTCATCATTAATAAGGTAAAAATTCATAAAACTTACTTCCATTTAATCAATACGATGGATCATTGACAAAAATTTTCATTTATAATGTTATGTATTGATGGATAATTCACCAAATTTCTCATTTTGTTTATTATAATGTGATGTGTTGAGAATTTGGGCATATGATATGACCATTAATAACAAGTTGATCAAAGTTTTCATTTTTTTGTCAAACAAGATTTTTGATGTGTTGGAAGTGCATCATTTTCCCATATTTCCAGCACATAACATTATGATCCATTAGGGCCTCTTGGTAATCTTAGGGATTCTCTTTGAAGTGACCTAGTTTTACTACATCATAACACATCAATCAACAATATACGTTTTTCTTCATTGTACACTTCGATTATATTGTAACCCCTTAGACTCCTATATATAAAAAGGATGTCTTATCATTTGTATCATTCAAGAATTGTTCATTTATGTGATGTAAAGGATGTTTCCCCCTTTAGGAGGCTAATTTTTAAGTCATTGATATATATTTCCTTCTGTTTCATGATATAGTTGCATAACATTTGGTATTAGAGCTTTGGATTCTAAGGTTTCACTACTTCAAACAGGTCATCTTGGAATGTTCACTATAATGTTTGTCTACGAAGTCTCACAAGTTGAAATTTTGGGCACATGGAGATGAAATCATGACGAACTTCCTATAAAAAATTTATATCTAGGTTCACTATAGTTTCTGAGATACGATTTGAATAAATTAGGGTTTTTGCATGTTCAAGAATGCAGTATCAAACATGTGACCATGGGAAAATCATCACAACTTTCTCTATAAACATCATATTTTAATTTAGTAAAATGTGACTGAAATTGCATGAACTATACATTTTCATGTATCATTTTCGAGTCCAAAAGTTGAAACCATGATACGTGGAATTCCTTACAGGTTCACTCTACTGAATTCATCCATAATCAGGTAATCATGGGATATTGGGTGTAACTTTATCTTGAAGAATCCAAATTTGGTTTGAATTGTGGCATTGGAAATAAGACTCGTTATGATACCATAGGATAAATTTTAGATCATGGAGAGACGAAATTACAAATATAGAATAGTTTAATTATATATCTCCAATAAATAAGAAAAAAGGTGTATATATTCTGAGAGGATATAGAAGGTTTAAAAGTAGACATGGAAGTTGTGAAGAAAGGCTTAAAAAATTTGTTGTAAGAAATTATTTCCAATGATGACAAGGTAATCCGTGAAAGTCATGATGAGGAAAAATGACATATGAATTATTATTTTAGAGACCCCAATGTTGGATTTAAGGCCCACCACATTCCAAATATTGATATGAAGAAATTTTATGGCAAGAATCAAGTAACATCGATAATATAGTTGGAGCAATATTTTGATCTGCATGATGTGCAACACACACAATAGGTACACATTGTATCTTTATATTTAGATCCAAATCAGTTTGTATGGTATCAATGAATTTTTTCATGTAAACCACTTGTCGCTTGGTCAATTTTTATGGAGGAAATGATAGCACATTATGAGGATACAAAGAGAGACAACTTCTTTAGCTAATTGATAAATCACAAACAAAAGGGTTAAATGCCAGAGCACATTGAGGACTTACAAACATTGAGGGTAACTGATATTCTAGAGAAGCATAGAATTGAGGTCTTCATAGGGAATGCAAGGATAGAATACAAGATGAGGTTCAACTTTGGGAACCTGATTAATTAGAGAATGCATTTAGGATGGTAAGAAAAATTGAAAGAAAGATTATTGCAACAAGGAAGTCTACCACTCACAAATATAAATATGGAATTGTTGCTACTTCTAGCCTTACGCAACCTACAAGGTTGATGCCACAACAATTGGATGAAAATGGGACAAAAGGAATTTTTTATAGTTGTGATAGAATATACACTGAAGTTCATAAGTGTGCTAAGGATAAATTATTTTACATAGATTGAGAAGGGAAGGAACAAAAGGAAGAAGAAACATCAAAATAAGAGGATATACACTAGGAAACAACCCTAGATAAAGAAGAAATGAATCCGACCATATATTGTAATGCATTGGCATGAATTAACACTCCTCAAAATCTCAAGATAGAAGTATATATCAAGAAGTAAAACGTAATAGTGTTGATTGATTTGGGTAGCACCCATAATTTTATTCATTGTAAGATAGCCAAGGAATTCAATTAATTTTTATATCCGACACTAGAGTGGTAAGTGATGGTTGAAATGGAGGAACTAGATATTTTTTCTTGAAAATTCCATAATATTGAGTTAACCATGCAAATATATGTATTGAATATTCCAATTCTGTCCATTCCAATGGGTGGTGCCGATGTTGTACTAGGAGTCCAATGGTTACAATCTTTGGGGATGATAGCTTTTAATTTTCAAGAACTTTTGTTGAATTTTTTTAGGAGGGAAGGGAAATTCGATTAAGGGGTGTCATAGGGAAATTAGGGAAGATAATAAGCTATAATGGCATGACAAATATTTTGAAGAAATAAAAACAGGGCATAATTGCACAATTATGCTCACTATAGTTTTAAACATCAAAATCATCTATTTCTATAGATCATAAAAAAGTCTTTGGATAATCATTCCAAGGTATTTGAGACTCCCAAAGGCCTCCTACCTATTTATGATTATGATCATGCTATTCATTTGATTCCAAGAAGTGTTCCTCTAAGCATCAAGCCTTAGAGATACCCCTATTCCAAAAATAGTGACATTGAACGTATGGTTGCAGAAATGCTAGAGGTTGGTATAATTCAACCCAGTCAAATTTCTTTCTCTGCTCTAGAATTATATGTGCACAAGAATGATGGATCATGGCATATATGTCTCTATTTTACGGATCTCAACAAGATCACTATCAAATATAAATTTCCCATTCCTATCATTGCTAAATTTTTGGATGAATTACATGGAGCAATTCACTTCACCAAGCTAGATCTTCATTTAGGATATCATCAAATTAGAATGAAGACTAAATACAGTATGGAAACAACATTAAGAACTCATAAACGTAATTATCAATTTTCAGTCATGGCTTTTGGCCTTACTAATGAACTTCCACATTTCAAGGCTTGATGAATTGTATTTTCAAACGATTCATTTTTAATTTGTTAGTATTTTTTGATGATATACTAATATAAAACAAGTCTTGGAAGGATCATGTTCAATAGGTTGGTAGGTGCTCAAACAATTAGAGGAGAAACAATTATATGAAAAAACCTCCAAATATTTCTTTGGAGCATAGTATGTGGAATATTTATATTATATTGTATCCCATGAGGGTGTTAAGGTAGACCCTAACAAAATTAAATCCACTAAGGAATGGAAAGTCCCAAGAACGCTAAAGCATCTTCGAGGATTTCTTAGGATGACAGAGTATTGTCACAAGTTTATTAAGAATTATGGGAGAATAGCAGCACCACTAACAACATTACTGAAGATAGATGCATTTTCTTTGACTCTAGAAGAAACTAAGGTCTTTGAACATCTTAGAGAGGCAGTGTACTAAGCACTGATATTACCTGCACCAAACTTCATAAAAACCTTTATTGTGGAATGTTATGCCTCAGGAAATGGAATTGGGGTTTTTTTAATGCAAGAAGGAAGACCAATTTCTTTTGAAAGTTTTCCAATCATGGAAAAGTATTTACCCAAACCTATTTATGAGAAGGAAATGTTGGCAATACTATTTGAACTAAAGAAATGGCGACCTTAGCTAATCGAAAGACACTTAAAGGTGAAAATAGATCATGATAATATTAAATAATTTTTGGAACAAAGATTATATTCCTAAAAGAAGCAAAAATGCTCCCAAAGATAATGGGTTATCATTTTGAAATCATCTACAAAAAAGGGAGGAATTTTTTTTATTGTAGATGCACTCTTAAGAGATGATGAGGATGTGGAAGCATTGATTTCTAACATTTATATTATGCAACCTAATTGGATAACTATCATTTTGAAATCATCTACAAAAAAGGGAGGAAATTTTTTAATTGTAGATGCATTCTTAAGAGATGATGAGGATGTGGAAGCATTGATTTCTAAAATTTATATTATCCAACCTAATTGGATAACTAAAGCAATGGATGAATGGAAGAATGAAAAAGAGGTGTGGAAAATCATTCAAAAGTTGTAGCAATATCCCAATACATTTGATACATTTATGTGGAAAAATGATTCACTATGGTACAAAGATGGCTTATGGTGCAGGAGCATTGACTCGAAACTATCATTGTATTTTAGTAGACTTGGAGGTCTTTTGTTTTCAAGGAAGTGGATTCCTATGTATGTAATCATTAATGTTTTGAGTGATTAGAGTAGGAATTAATTAGATAAGTGCGAAGATATTTATAAATTCTCTCGAATGTAGGAGAACATGAGTGATTAATTATGATGAGAGAGTTGGAAATCAATTGTAACTCCTATAAGCCTCATGATTTGAGGAGCTAGAGAGGATTCTTACGGATAAGTAGGAGTTAAAATTGGACTTAGAGGATATTGAGGAGTTAGTTCAATAGATTAAGAATCTGAACTAGAATTAGGTCAACATAACCTTTTTGTAGTTGTATTTAGGCTTTTGTGATCCATATCGAGTTAAAGAGAAAACAATTTCAGCGTAAATCACATGGTAATACATTTGTCAACACGTTTCGAACCAACAAGTGTGGTTCATCGTTAGGACAAGTTGAATAATAAGATCATGGCTGCAAAGTTAAATAGGGAGAGTAGAACTTCCAACGGCTAGAATAACGGCTATAATAGATCATACTAGAAAAAAGGGCTATTTTGACCAAGAAACAACTAGACTTGACTATTCAAATTGAATAATTAATACGTAAAAAATATTATTTTAATACCCAGCCACTACTGGGGAATATGTATAAAATTGATAAAAATGATAACTTAAAATAATGGAACTAGGAAAATTAACAGTTATTAATTAAGAGGATATAATAATAATTCATAAAATAATATTATAATAATAAGGTTAGTTGATTAATAATGGAAAGGTAACTGATGAATAAATTTAATAGAAATATTAGTTAATGGGTCAGAGTATTAATAGATCTAGGGATATTAGGAATTGAGAAGTATTTAATATTAACAAAAATTTTATTAATTATTGTTATACTATATATATTCGACTAGTGAGGTAATAATAGATACTATGATATTCATGATGAAGTACTATTCTAATAATTAATGGTTAGGGTAACTAGGGAAATTAGTAATAAGAAGGATTTCTTGTATTATTAATATTACTATAATAGTGTTATAATAATAGTATTATTATTGAAGGTAACTAAATTATATGGATTTAATGGTGAAGTTATAAGAGTATAGATAGTCAGGGAAAGGATGGTCACTCAAAATAAGAAATCAAGGGAGATTCCTAAAGAGGATCAAAGGATTAAGGTTAAAGAGAGCAGGTTAAGAAAAAAATAATATAAGAAAATTATAACCATCGATAAATAGAGAGAGGGGAGGAAGGGGAAGAAACGATTAGGAAGAGAGGGTCGAAATCCAGCAATCGTTGATCTTCCAACTGTCATCCCTATTGAGATTACTTAGTCTTCTTTCGATTTCAATGGCCTCCCTAAATCTACGATGATGGAGCTGTGCAACTTTAGCAATAAACTTAGCCTCCTCAATACACACATGATGTTTGGTCTTCTCTACATGCTCTGCAAGTGTAAAAGACTTGGTTCTCATGTGTTTTAGGTCCGCTACGTGCTCATTAATCCTTTGATTAATAGAGTGTCCAGTTTCACCAATGTAGGGGTCTTGCAGGAGCAAGGAATAATATAGACACCCTTCATGTCGTTAGGGTCGATAGGATCCTTCACTGAACGGAGGAATTACGAATGGTGTTCATGGGTTTGAAGGTTGAGGGAACGTTATGCTTCTTGAGAATCCTAGCAATATTATCAGTGGTCCCTTGAACAAAGGGTAGGTGGACCCTTGGGATTCCATCTTTAGGTTCTTTTTTAATAACCGAATTTCTAGAAGCTTTAAGGAATGCGTTCTGAACAAGGTGTCTACTATAACCATTGTCAACGAAGAGATTGAGGAGATGGGATTTCTCTTTCTCGAAGCTCTTTTCATCGAATATCCTCAGGGCACAAGTAGCGAGGGTCTTGAGAACGCCCAACTTTTGAGCCAGGAAAAGATGGGAACCTTTTTGTATAAATGCAAGCGTAAAAGGCATAGTTAGGAGGGAGTTAGAGGAGTATATAGAGAGTAGTTAGAAGAGTCAAAGAGTCATATTGTAAGCCTGTGGGTAGAAGAAGAAAGGCCATTGATTGGAAGATCAGGCCAGAGAGAGAGACTCTTGTGTAAATACTTGTTTATTAATAAAAACAACTCAATTCAGAGTTTGTACAATGTGTGTGGAGTAATTCAATTATAATATGTGTGTGAACTTGAGTATTATGTGTAACAGAAACTACAGGCAGAGTTCGGCAAAATACCGAGAAAGAAGAATGATATGAAGAATCCTAATGGATCGTTTGAATCCATTCGAAGGATCACAGTCAAGATTCTAGAGTGGTTGTGTTAAAAGCTCGCAGAGTTAAGCTCAGGAGGGAGTCATGCAGCAGAACAATGGAAGGAAAAGAACCCTGAAGAAACCCAAAACCATAGAAGAACATTAAAGAATTGGCATAAAACCTAAGCGAAGAGAAGAGTGAAGAAGTGAAGTGTTGATGCATAGTATCCATTGGATCTAGAAGATCAACAGACAAGGTTTGTTCATGATGGGTGGCTAGGATTAAGTCGCATAAGATAGAGCTAAGAAGTGAATGATGGAGATTCAATCTAAGTACTGGAGGAAGGAGGAAGACGAGAATTGATCTGGATTGTCAGATCTGCAGATGGTTGAATTGACAGATATTGGGTCAGAAGATGCACGTTGGTTAATTCAAAAACTGGGACCAATATTGATTAAATGACAGTTTAATATTCCCATTGGCTCCATTCAATGGAAATAGGCATGTGGAAAAAGTCGGACCCAAAATTTTATAGATTGGGGACTTATAATTCTCATTGGCTTTGTAAAGGTGTTAAATGTCGAGTAAGTGATCCACCCAATATCGCTATGGACTATTAGATCAAGCAGGTCTTGATCAACAATTATAAAATGTTGGGTTATAGGCATGGTTTTAATTTATTTGAAGTTCGGTTGTGTGTTTGCATATCACATGCGAGAGGCAATGAAGTCATAGGATGGTGTGATGCGATATTGTGATTGCGATAAAGGAAAGGATTGGGTAATGTGCGAAGACCGAGGAAAAGGTGAAAATGTATGGTTTATGTGTGTTGTGGAATATTTCTTTTAGGTAAACATTATAATAGAAATGTTGAGATATGGTATGTTCTATGCTTATGACAGTTTACTTCTTTTTCTTATTATATTCCATAGATTAGCAATCACATGTACATAAAGTAAAGTGCAGATGGAACATTAAATGATCGACAGAAAACAAGCCAAGACAAGAGGCACAAGATGTGGCGGCTAGCCAGGGAAAAACCCCACAATGTGTGGGGAAACCCTTTGATCAAATATACTTTTATCTTCAATTATTCAAAAGAGATAAATAGTACAATAAAGTTGATTCATATCAGTAGTAGCAAACCCTAGATCAGCAACATCAGCATTAGCTGCTTCATTATCAAATTAGGGCAGACAATATCTCACAAACCGACCGTCGGATTGACTTCATTCCACCACCAAAAGTTGCGGCTTCCAGAGGAGGTTCAGATGAACCTAGAATGTAGTTTAGATGAGGAGATATTCTAGGCCACGCGGGTCAATCTTTACTTTTGCAGTTGTAGCTTCAGTTTCAGCAGTTTCTAGCTTCAAACTAGGGTAGTCGATATCTTGCAAACCGTTCATCGGATTGACTTCATTCAACCACCATACGTTGTGGCTTTCAGAGGAGGTTCAAATGAACCTACAGCTAGTTCTAGAGAGGAGGTCTTATAGACAACGTAGGTCAATCATTGGATCTGCAGTTGCAGCTTCAGGCTCAACAGCTTCCAGCTTCACATGTGTGAGAGAGAGACCCATTTCTGCGCAGTAGAGAGAGAGATATGTGATGAGATGAGTGAGTGAAAATGAGGGAAATCCCTCCTATATTTATACACAACGTTGGTGTTTGAATAGATGCGACTCTTGGGCTTCTGAGCCTACATGAGTTATAGGTCGGCTTGATAATAATTCCATAATCAAAATAAATTCATATCTCCATGAATACTTATCGGAATTGGATGATCTTTATATCAATCCTACACCTCTCGATGAGAGAAATCTAATAAAAATATTATCAGGCATGAATAAGATGACCCACATGAAGTTGTTCCCTAGTTGCCAATTTTAACACTCCCTCTCAACCAGGGAGAACTTCATTGCAATCTGTCTATCGCTTGTTACTATTCATCCATCAAATGCACTACCCTATATAGCCTGACCCTCGCCCTGCTCTGCTCTATTCTGCCTGTTCAGCTTTGTCTTGTTCTACCCTGTACTGATCAATACTGATTTGCTTTGTTCTACTCTACTCTTGCATTATTCTTTTCTACTCTACTTTTGTCTGAATTATGAAGAAGAAGAAATGATCGAGGATGTATCATACTGACTCAAAGTCAGTCTCAGAGTATGTACCACTAGTCCCAGACCAGTCTTAACCAACCCAAAGTCAGCGTCATAGTGAGTACAACTCCACTGGTCCTAGACCAGTCTCATCCTCCACTGGCTCAAAGTCAGTCTCAGAGTGCGCGCCACTAGTCCCAGACTAGCCTCAGCTAACCAGAACTCAGCTTCATAGTATCGTAGTCTCAGAGAGTGTACCACTGGTCAGAGACTAGTCTCAATTGACTCGAAGTCAGCGTCATAGTATGTACCACTCTCACTGGTCCCAGACCAGTACTGCACTGAAACGAAGTCAGTCTCGGAGTATGTACCACTAGTCCCAGACCAATCTCAACCAACCCGAAGTCAGCGTCATAGTACGATACAACTCCTACCACTAGTCCAAGACTAGTATCGTAGTCTTAGAGAGTGTACCACTGGTCCTAGACCAGTCTCAACCGACCCAAAGAGCGTCATAATATGTACCACTCTCACTGGTCCCAGACCAAAACTGCACTAACACGAAGTCAGTCTCGGAGTATGTACCACTGATCCTAGACCAGTCTCAACCGACCCGAAGTCAACGTCATAGTATGGTACAACTCCTACCATTGGTTCGAGGACAGTATCATTGATCCCAGATCAATGGAGTTCATCCTAGCATAGGGAGTATGGTAGATACAATGATGTGTCCATCGGTATCACTATGGTCCCTAACTTCATTTCCCTGCTCATTGATCAGATGAGAGGTACTTCTTATGAGTCCCAAACTACATGGGTAAGATGCCTCGACAGGAGAACTAATCATCCTACTACACAAGAGAGAAAATCATCCTGTTCCACAAGAGAGCGAATCATCTTGTTCCACAAGAGAGCGAATCATCTTATTCCAATGTGCACCACCAGGGGAGGGTGAGTCACCCTGTGGTCGTATGTTTCTCCAGTAATAACTGCAAGCCCTCAGAGCTCCTAGAACTCAATGTATGCAACATGCAAGACCCTTGTACAAGGGTTTCTTGATGACTCCAAGTCATTTGGGAGAATCAAAAATTAGATCTTTCCTCAGGGATTTGACAAGGTGTATCGACCTATACATCATCTTAAATGCGATGAAGCCTCCTTGCTCATCGACTTACCATATCCCAGATGATGTCTATCTGCTGGAGCAATTGACGAATATGAGATTCCTCAATAATCGAATCCCACCTCTAGTTGTTATAGAGAATCACAGTGGTATCCAATGTAAATCTAAACAACTCACTGAAGAGCTTTCACAACCAGATTGCCTCACATGAGGTCATGCTAGCAACAATATATTCTGCTTCGACGGTGCTCAAAGAAACCGACTTCTGCTTCCTGCTCATCCAGGATATCGAAGCAAATCCCAAGGTGAAACATCACCCGAAAGTGCTCTTATGGTCCACCACACTGCCTGCCCAATCAGCATTAGTATATCCAAGTAGTCTCACATCTCCGACAGTATATCTTAACCCATTGTACCACAAAGATATCTCAGAAGATTCTTGGCATCAATCCAGTGAGGCTCAACAAAATATGAGCTCATAATGCTAACTGCAAAACATATGATCGGATGGAGGTTCACCAAGAACATCAATGCGAATGAGTTTATGAAATCCAGAGGCATTTCCCAAATCTGGTCTGACATCACTACCATATAACTTCTAAAAGTTAAGATCCTCGAGGTAGTCATAGGCTTGCAGTCCATCATACCGAATCTTTCCAATATCTTTACCACATATTTCCTCGAGATAGGAAAATTTCCCTTGGCTTGTGCCATACTTCAAGTCCTTGGTCCTTCATTTCAAATTTAGAATCCAACTCCCTCTTACATTTGTGAATGAGAGGGTTTACCCCTGTTAGAAAGAGGTCATCCACATATAGCACCAATATGAGAGGCTTGTCATCTTCAACCTTAAAGTAAAGGTTAGGATCGGCTTCACTCATAGTGAATCCCAACTTCATCAAGTAGCTGTCGATCCTCTTATACCATGCTTAGGGTGCTTGCTTCAGCCCATAGAGGGCCTTCTTCAACCTACATACATGAGATTTTCGATCATAAATCTCAAATCCTTTGGGTTGCTCCATGTAGACCTCTTCTTTGATCAAACCATGCAAGAATGCGGTCTTGATATCCATCTGATGTAGGTTCCATCCTTGTGAAGCCGCAAGGGCTATGATCGAGCGGATGGTCGTATATTTGGCAACAGGTGCAAATATCACATCATAGTCCATAGCTTCTTTCTCAGAGAAACCACCAACAAAAAAACGAGCCCTATACTATTTTGTACTTCCATTTGCTGCATGCTTTATCTTGTAAAGCCATTTAGAAGTAACAAATGTCTTGTCCTAGGGTCTGGGAACTACTTCCCAGACATCATTCTTCATGATAGACTGATATTCCTTGGTCATAGCATCCTTCCATACTTGATTCTTGACGGAATCTGAGAATGATGAAGGCTCATTTTGTATGATCGTGCTCATTATGGTCAGGTATCCCTGATACCTATTAGGTTTCTTACTTTCACAAAAGGTTCCTCGGGGTGCAGCATGTCCTTCAGCATCATCAAGTAGCCCCCTAAGCCATGAAGGCCTCTTCCTAGAAGAGGAAGGCTCATGTCGAGGAGGATCAATCAGATCCATGGGTTTTTCTACATCAGGAATTGATTCATCATCCTTTTCTTTCGGTTCCCTGGTGTCAACTTCTTGAGAGCTCCTCAAAGTCGAAAGATTGTTCACCTTGTTGAGATCCATATCTTCATCAAAGGTGACATTACGACTTCCCTTTGATTGGCTACATAGATTCTATAGCCTTTAGTATTTTCACCATAGCCCTTGAAAATTCCCTTCTTTCTAGATGCACCCAGTTTATTTCTTTTCTCTTTCGACACATGAAAATATACAAGGCTTCCAAAAATTCTAAAATGAGAAACATCAGGTTTCTTACTAGTGAACTTTTCTTCAGGAGTCTTGGAACCCAATGGTTGATGAGGGCATCGATTTTGTACATATATGGCAGCGTTTGCAGTTTCAGCCCATAGAAACTTCGGAAGTCTTTGATCATGTAACATGGCCTGGAAAACTTCCACAATCATGTGGTTCTTCCTTCCCGCCACACCATTATGCTCAGGAGTATGTGGTGTATTAGTCTCCCTCTTAATGCCAGCCTCAGATGTGCCTGCTTGAACCAATTGTAATATATCGGAGGTCTTGCTTTGGCTTGAGGGGAATGGTCCCCTTTTGAGATTTCCTTCAGCACATCCTGATCATACACCTTCTTTATCTACTTGGAATTTGGGCATCCCTATTACCATCTGTCTTACATTGGGTAGAGATTTGTAATGAAGGTGGGCAAACCTCTGATGCCAAATTTCGGACTGAAGAGTTGTGTCAGAAGACATGACACCTAGCAGACTTCCATCAACCTGATATAATGAATCAAGATTAAACCTAAGAGTAAAGGCATCCTGAACATTATTTTTCCATATACATACCTTGCCATTGCTGAAGATTACCTTGTAGCCTTTGTCTTCCATTGCCGAGATGGACACTAGGTTCTTTTTTAGGTCAGGTGCATTTAATACATCCTGGACATTCTAGCATTCTTGAATGGATGTCCTCTTCCTCGATCCCTAGCTCTCATCTTACCTTAGGTATTGAATTTATCATTCCTTTGATTTGCCATCAGAGTGATTTTGATCATCATCTTGGTGTGAGTCCTTTCTATCAGGGCACTCCCTTGCATAGTGACCTGCTTTATCACAGATGTAACATCGTCATTTTATTCCACCCTTAGGTCCAGCCTTTCCTTTTGATTTAGTCCCAAAATTATTTCTTTTCTTAGCATGAGAAGAAAAGGAAGCAGTAGGACCTTTAGGCATGGGCATTTCTTGCACTTCTTCCCTTGTTTCTTCTTGAATGCATCTAGCCATTAATTCCTTGAAACTAGGAATTAAATTATAGTTCAGAAGAGTAGTCCTGAATATGTACCATTCAAGAGTTGTTAGTGCCATTTCCCTCTCAGTAATAGCCTTCCCAATAGATAGGAGATCATTCTTGATCTTGGTTATTCTTAAGAAGTATGCTTGCGTACTCTCACCTTTACCCTTCTTGATTTCCCTCAGTTTATTTCTAAGAAACAAAACTTGATTTGCATCAATAACTTTAAATATACTCACTAGTCTATCGTAGATTTCCTTGGAGGTGTCTAGATCAGAGATGTAGGCCACCAAGCGCTTGTCGATAGAGTCCCAGATGATCTTCTACTTTGACTTCTTCGGTTTTCCATTTTTTCCAGGCAGCAACGGATGCATTTGATGGAGGCTCAACAATATTGCCTCTCATATGATCCAACACTCCTTGATTCTCAAGGGTTAGACTGATAAACATCTTCCATCCATGATAGTCAGCTTTCTCATGGAGCTTGTTTTCGGTAGGAAAGAGTGTTGAGGACCCCATAGTTCTTTTAGGATAGCCTTGCCAATCTTCTCTTCAATGATTGCTCTTGCTCTTGCTTGGGCTTTGTCTTCACCTCAGCTCTGATACCATGTTGAGATATGGTATGTTCTATGCTTATAATAATTTACTTCTTTTTCTTATTATATTCCACAAATTAGCAATCACATGTACATAAAGTAAAGTGCACATAGAACATTAAACGATCGACAGAAAACAAGCCAAGACAAGAGACACAAGATGTGGCGGCTACCGAAGGACAAACCCCACAATGTGTGGGGAAACCCTTTGATAAAATCTTCTTTTCTCTTCAATAATTCAGTAGAGAGAAATAGTACAATAAATCTAATTCATATTAGTAGTAGCAAACCCTAGATCAGCAACATCAGCATTAGCGGCTTCATTATCAAACTAGGGCAGACAATATCTCACAAACCAACCGTCTGATTGACTTCATTTCACCACCAAAAGTTGCGGCTTCTAGAGGAGGTTCAGATGAGGATATATTCTAGGCTAGGCAGGTCAATCTTTAATTCTGCAGTTGTAGCTTCAGTTTTAGCAGTTTCCGGCTTCAAACTAGGGCAATCGATATCTTGCAAAATATTCATCGGATTGACTTCATTCCACCACCAAAAGTTGCAGCTTTCAGAGGAGGTTCAGATGAACCTAAAACAAAATTCCAAAGAGGAGATCTTCTAGGCCACGTAGGTCAGTCTTTGGATCGGCAGTTGTAGCTTCAGTTTCAGCAGTTTCCGGCTTCAAACTAGGGCAGTGGATATCTTGCAAACCATTCATCAGATTGGATTCATTCCACCACCAAAATTTGCGACTTTAAGAGGAGGTTCAGATGAAACTATAGTGTAGTTCCAAATAGGAGATCTTCTAGGCCACGCAGGTCAATCATTGGATCTGCAGTTGCAGCTTCAGGTTCAACAGCTTTCGGCTTCACATGTGTGAGAGAGAGACCCATTTTTGCGCAGTAGAGAAGAGACTCAATTCTATGCAGTAGAGAGAGAGAGATGTGATGAGATGAGTGAGTGAAAATGAGGAAAATTCCTCCTATATTTATACACAACTTTGGTGTTTGAATAGATGCAACTGTTGGGCTTTTGAGCCTACATGAGTTGTGGGTCAGCTTGATAATAATTCCATAATCAAAATAAATTCATATCTCCATGAATACTTATCGGAATCGGGTGATGTTTATATCAATCCTACACCTCTCGACGAGAGGAATCTAATAAAAATATTATCAGCCATGAATAAGATGACCCACATGAATTTTTTCCCTGGTTTCCAATTTTAACAAGAAATAAAACGCCGATAGGAAAATTATGGGTAAGCCTGTGAATAACCATAGTTATAGAGCGGGGTCAGTTATATATGTGTGGGCTTAAGGTTTGATTAAAGTTTAATGAAGGGGGAGTATAGAGTCCCGATAGAAAGATAAAAAGGGTTAGACTATAGAAAGTCTAATGAAATGTTTCAGCATGAGGATTAAATGAAGAGGCCTTAACATTAGCTTATGAAGGTTGGACCAAGAAGGTCATAGAAATCCCTCAGAAAAATGAGATTATGCATTTTATATGTATACTGTGGGTATAGCGGTGTTTGGTCAATTTAGTGATGTCTAAATTGCAACTTTTAAATGTCAACCCGGGGCTCGTAAGCTGATGAAGTGAGGTGTACTGTATGTACTTAGGCAACTATTTCTTAAGCTCTTGTCGTTTTTAAATTTTTTAAGTTTGTTTTCAAGTATATCTCTCCTACTGTGATGTGATGGAAATGGAATAAAGCGAGTGAAGTGTGTGAGATTGTGATGAGCTTTTTATAACTTAAAAATATTCTACAAGAAAGCTTGAACAACAACTGAAATGAAATCAACTCTTAAACGAAAATAAAGGCATCAAATAAAAGACTAATGACATTGGCCCAGTATCTCTGCTGCTGCAAGAAAATGAAGATGAAATCTATGTCAAATAAAAACTAAGCAAT
>APFE031479718.1:79947-120323 GCA_000404065.3 Pinus taeda
TTTAACTAAATATATCATGTGAGAAACAATTAAAAATAAGCCAAGCAATTGTGAGTTCTTGAGCAACTAAACCAAGCTGTGCTAAGTGATATTTTGGTCCTCAATGAAGATATTAAATTATGGAGAAGAAACCATCAATAAGTAAACAACTTGATGTCTAAAAGCAGAAAGAAAGTATGCGAATTAAAGAAATGATAGTAAGGAAATAAAGGCTGCAAAACAAGGAAGGTCAGCAACATCGACAAGATGATCACAAGTGTCACCAGTTGTGAAAAAGAAAAGAAAGAAATTGTCCCGAGAACACCTAAGAAACCTACATAACACACTGATCAGTCATGGAAAAGTGCAGAAAAATAAATAAGCAGAATTGAAAGTTTATATACAGCTATTATACATGATCAAAACACAGCAATCAAAGGCATTATATACATAAAATGAGAAAAAGAAATGCAGGAAATTAAAAAGTACTATACAGGCCTTCAGTAAATAGGGGCCCTCTGCCTACTTCAGCCGGCTCAATGATCAATTACACACTCAAATGTAAAACAGTCTTCTCATATATTATGCATCAAAATAGAAAGTACAGTGGGAGTTCATAATTACATATCAGCAGCTAACAGCTAACTATCCAGCGTTCAAAGACACTTTATTTATAACAGAGGAAAGAAAACTAACTTAACAAAAACTAAGTTATTCAGTCAGCTGTGTAAAAACACGTAGTCTTGCTACGTCCTTGGATTTAGGCAACGGTCGTTGTCGGCATTAAATCCGCTGTTGGATTCATGTTTCCCACTATCTTCGTGGCTGAGGAAGATGCCACATGTTCTTCACGTGCTCTAAAACAGAACACGTAGAGCCGTGCCACCGCCAATGACTTCTGTTGACCGTAGTTTCCTCCTCGTTGACCACGGGTTTTGATGACTGGTTTGGGTGAGCTGGAAGGACACACACTATGTCCTTGGTCCCACGAACTTGCCCATGTGGCTCTTCTTCTCGGAGGACACTTCGAACATATCACTTAATAAAACAGCTGCGGAATCCAGGGTTGGCTGCGGAAACCGGGATCAGCTGCGGGAACCCTGTGTGAGCTGCGGAAATGCAACACTTTGAACCAAAATTCTAAACCAAACACAATCATTAGCATAATTAGCAAACCATGTAAAAAGTCCTAAAATACAATGGTTTGAGCAATTTGATGGAGGGAATGAGTGGCAAAAGAAGGAAATGAATAGGAAAAGGAGGCTGAGAGGATGTATAAAGAAGTGTAGGTTTGAGGCTCAACAAGCGGGTTTTTACCTGTGTCAAAGTGGTATAAGAGCTAGCTAAGCTCTTTTTAACTAAAGAAAAATTGTGCAGAATACAAATGTGATTGCAAAAGAAAGAGGAGATCAGGTTATGTGAATCTGATAAGTAGAAGACATGACATAAGATGAGAGTAAGTGATATTCTTAATAAGAGATTGAAAAAGCATAAAGAAAACATAGTGATGTTTGTTTTCTTGAGGAAAGTGGAGGTTCACTCAAATGTGAAGAATGGATGGAGACTACTTCTGAAGCCATACAAGTATTGTTTAACTTTGGTTTGAGTTTTGTAGGTTAAAGATAGAGTAAAGATTGATAGAAGCATATCAAAAAGGAAAGATGTATGTGTTCTAAATAACAAAGTTAATGAAAAGTGGCAGTGAACCTGAAGAATCCAACTGAGGATTGGACAGAAAGGATAAGAGTGTTCTCAGAAGGAAGTCGAGAAGCAAGCTTTTGAAAGCTTGAGAATTATCTTTGGTTTGAACATCATTGATACATTGGTGACAACAAAAAAAGGTGAGAATATTTGATCCAAAAATGGACCCTGGATAAACCTCTAAGTCTAAAAGACTTCATTTAAGAGATAAAAGGTACAAAATGGCACAAATCCTTTGTAAATAAGAGGAAAATGAAAATCACAGGCTGCTATCGGAAATAGTCTCATTGTAGAGATATCCTCATTCTGAATCCAATGCAAATTGAATGAGAAAAAACAGACTTCATATGAAGGAGTTATCATAAAAATAAGGTTGCCTTTTGTTCTTTGGGAAAGAGGCAAAAACATGAGAAAAAAATGAAAATTGAGCCCATCGGAGGTCAAAGGGATAATGAACAGGAGCCGTCGGAATTGGCCAATCAACAGTGCAGATCTAATCGGTGAATCACAATCGGCGGTGGCTATCAGAGGATATTGGGGAATAACATAAGAATATTGCGATCTTGACATCGCAATTGGTGATGCCACGGGGCAAAAGCGGGATCCCTGCAACATACGATGTGCCTATCACCAATATCGATGGATTGCAATCGGCGTCGACATTATTCATGCCATATGGGAACCCCAAGCCAATGTGATGCACAATTGCGATATCACAATATCGTGCTGGCGTCATGCGACAGAGTGGGCCACATGTATATGTGTTGGTGCAATACAATACACGGACCCAATGTGGTGATAAATGACATTTGACATATTTGAAATCTGTCATAAGCCATTTTTGCAGTGTTTTCACAGTTTTAATTTATTTCTAAAATATGAAGGAACATGCCATTTGCGGCATGTGATAGCGACTCCCAGGTGGACCCGATAGCAGTATACTCTGGATTTAAGGACTTTTGAAATTCGAAAGGCTGTGTTTTGGCAGATTTTCCCGAGTTTGAGGGCATTTCTCTGTGTAACTAGAGAATGGTCGTTTCAGGGATTTCAAAGGCCCAATGCCCTCATCCGTCGCAGATTAGTTTCCGCCTCCCCTGAATGCATCATGCAATGATTATTTAAAGCTAAAAGAAGGATTTGAGTAGGCGGAGGCCAAGAGCCAGATGGTAGTCGAACAGATAATGCGTAGGGAAGCCAAAGAGCCATAGAAGGATGACTGCACACTAAGAAATGGCTAGGGTAGCCAAAAAGATGGAACCTCACCTCAAAGGAGGTAGAAAGCTCAATGGAAAGTAAGTTGAATGCTGAAGGTAGTATCAGAGAGCCGAGAGAGTAGAGAGAGCCAAAGATCTACTACACAGAGCAGCTGAGGGAGCCTTTGGGGTCATTTAAAGCTCAAGTGAAAAGCTAGAGAGTTGAAGGTTGCAGAGGGCCAAGAAGCCAGAGCTAAAGAACCAGAGCCAAAGCCAGAGCCAGAGAACCAGAGTCAGAGCCAAGAGCCAGAGCCAAGAGGCAAGAGCCAGAGCCAAGAGCCAAAGAGCCAGAGCTAGAGCTGGAAGCCAGAAAGCTGAGAACTTCAAGAGCCATGGGATAAAATGGTGTCTGAACCCACTATTTCTATGTAAAATAGTAGGAGTTGAGCCAAGGGTTTATAAAAGTGGACTTATACCATAATCCCATAGAGCCTAGTCAAGTTGACTAGAGCTCAAGGAGACATAGCCTGAGAGTTTTGGGTGAAATCCAAATTAAATTGTTGTTCTATGTGTTTTGTTTCTTGCTGCATTAGTTTTTATTGTATGTATTTACATATCACATACACAACATATTTTAATGCACATAAACAAGCAACAATAAATATAAGTATATACCTATATTTTCAAGCATTTCTTAATTTCGCATTGGTTAATCAATAAGACTTGGGAATATTTAAAGCTTTGGAAGTGGGAGAGGTCCTTGTAAGTTAGACAAGAAGCCTAAGTGCCCCATTTTCAAATTAGGTGGTATCAGAGCTTAAGATTGATTAACCCCACCTTCAAGGAAGGTTATATTAGAATGCTTGATTGACCAAGCAAAGACTTCTTGTCTAAAAGGTTTTTGAATAGTAAGAGGCTAATTGTATGTTTGCTTTGCAGACTGACTATTGTTTGAGTTTGCAGAGGTAAAGGGAGAGCTACTGATAGCTTAGTCTAGGAAGGACAAATAGGAAGAAGGGCTGAAGGAATTCTTCTATCTCAAAGGACCTCAAGGAAATCCAAAGCACAAGAGGTTTGTTGCAAGAGGTTTCTTAAATAATCTCTTTATTTATCTTGTTGAAGTTTTTTTTATTTTTTATTTTTTTTAATTTTTTTATTATTATTTTTATTTTTTTTGGTTCATTGGCATAATGACATCTACAAGTGGCTCCTCAAATTCTGCTTTCTTCACAAGATTCTTTGATGAAGACATGATGCAAGAATTGTCCACCATGATGGATATGGTGAGAGAAATGTATGAGGATGGAAGGAAGAGCAACATGCTTAGAAAGCAGCTGAATTCCATGAAGGAAGAGAAGCAGTTTCTTATAGACAGGCTGCAGGAAATGGAGAGGCAACTTCATATTACAAATATGAACCTGAAAAGGATGCATGAGTTGGAGTCACAACTCTTTGTTGCCAAAGAATCCTTAGTCAATAAGAGGTAAACCATTCTAGTTTGTTTAATGCTTATATTGGTTCTTTTGAAAAACATACTAGAGGCATATGTTCCAAGCTAACGTTCAAGATGGGCTATGAAGGAAAAGGCTTGGGTAGACATGCACAAGGTATTGTTGAGCCAATAATGATTGAAGAGAGGCCTAAGTATTTGGGTCTTGGCTATGGACAAGCTTATGGAGAAAGTTCCAAGGCTGCCATGAAGGCCATTGAAATAACTCCAAGAAGGAGTTGCATTACAGAGTGTGAAGATTGTATCAGAAGGAATGAAATAGCTTCAAACATTATTTGCAGGATGCAAGTGTTCAAAAGCACACACTTGAACCAGATAGATGGGGAGACTACAATAGCCTTGAAGAGATTGGTGGTGTTCCAAAGGGAGCCACTTCTTTATTTGCTTCACCTCCTCATGAAGGCGATAAAGGTGAAAGAGAAAGCTATAAATCTGGTTCTAAACATTTTCCTTTTGATTGTACAAAGCATGTTAAATTTCCACATATGTATGGGAAAATAATTGCATGTTTCTTTGTGGGTTCGATAACCATAATGTTTCTGGATGTTGGAAGAGAATGGCCACATACAAGAAACATTTAAAGGAAAAGAAGCAAGCAACAAAAGGTCCATTGGACAAGGCAAATCATGCTGTTAAGAGGATGCACATGCAGTGCACTTATTGCCACAAGCAAGGACATATTGCTACAAAATGTTGGACTCTGAATCTAGCAATGCTTCCATGAAAGCTAAAGAAAGTGGAAAGAGAAGATGGCAGAAATGGAAGTGAAGATTCCATGAATGATGTGTCTCGGAATGATTCACCCGATGATGTTGATATGCAGACAAAGGTAGTACCTTTAAAAGGGATTGGTAAGGAACGGTTAGAGTTCTTATCCGATTGAGATTGCATGTCGATTGATGCATCTACATTATATTTCATTTCAGATTCGAAAGTAAAGTGTGCTTAAGTGAAAGTTGAAGGATGAAATGCATGCATGAACACAGGGATGTTGATGATTTCCTTGTTTTCGAACATGTATGTGTAATTAACTTGTAGGGTTGATTGTTTTGACATGAATGTGATGCCATGTTGACTTGGGAGAAGTTAACTTCGTCTCCAAATGGATATAATGATGAAGTGCTTTCATCTTTTGAAAAAGAGTCCTAATGGTCTTTTCCTACATGCTTGACTTGAAGGGTCATTTTTTTAAAAGGCATGTTTTGTGGGCTTGTTGTCTAGTCCATGATTTGTATGTAGATCTTGTCAAACAGGAACAGATGAAAGTCTTGTGGAGCAAATCTACTTTACATTTTTTGAGCCACCTTGGATCAATGATCAAGGCAGAGAAGCTCAAACTACCTTCTATAACCCTTTCAGCATGAGTTCTGTAGGGAGGCAAGGAGGAAGATAGTTCTTCCCAAGAAGACCAGCCCATCCAGGAAGGGAAGTGGTTAGAAACTTTGGTTCAAAGGCACTATGCAAAGGCAAGTGTAAGGAGGCTAAAAAGAAGAGGGTGAGTCACTCTCATTTACTATTCAGATCAGTATATTAGTCTTTCGGAGACCAAAAGTTCTTTTAGTGGGAAGGCGTGATCCGAAAATGGACCCTAGATAAACCTCTAAGTCTAAAAGACTTCATATAAGAGGTAGAAGGTGCAAAATGGCACAAATCCTTTATAAATCAGAGGAAAATGAAAATCACAGGATACTCTTAGAAATAGTATCATTGCAGAGATCTCCTGATTCTAAATCCAACACAACTTGAACAGGTGAAAACCGACTTTAAATGAAGGAGTTATCATAAAAATAAGTTCCCCTTTTATTCTTTGGGAAAGAGGCAAAAACATGAGAAAACAGTGAAAATTGAGCCCATTGGATGTCAAAGGGATAGTGAACAGGAGTCGTCAGATCTGGCTGATCAATGGTCCAGATCTGATCGGCGAATTGCAATTGATGGTGGCTATCAGAGGATATCGAGGCATAACATAAGATTATTGTGATCGCGGCATCACAATCAGCGATGCCACGAGGAAAAATCAGGACCCCACAACGAGCGATGTGTCGATCATCGATATCGGTGGATCACAATCGGCGTCGACGTTAGTCATGCCATATGGGAACGTCGGACCAATGCGATGCGCAATTGCAATATTGCAATATCGCATTGGGGTCATGCAACGAAGCAGACCACATGTATATGTGTCGGTGCGAGATGATACACTGACTCGATGGGGTGATAAATGACATTTGATATATTTGAAATCCATCATAAGCCATTTTTGTGGTGTTTTCATAGTTTTAATGTATTTCTAAAATACGAAGGGACAATTCATTTGTGACATGCGATAGCGACTCCCAGGCAATGCTGGTAGGAGTATAGACTAGATTTAAGGACTTTTGAAGTCGAAAGACTGTGTTTTGGCAGATTTTCTTGAGTTTGAAGGCATTTCTCTATGTAACCAAAGAATGTCCATTTTAGGGATTTCAAAGGCTCGATGCTCTCATCCGTCAGAGATTATGTTGTTGCCTCCCCTGAATGTGTTATGCAATGATTATTTAATGCTAGAAGAAGGATTTGAGAGGGTAGAGACCGAGAGCCAAATGGTAGTTGAACAGACAACGCATAGGGAAGCCAAAGAGCCACAAAAGGATGATTGCACACAGAGAAATGGCTGGGGTAGCCAAAAATATGGAATCTCACCTCAAAGGAGGCAAGGAGCTCAATGGAAAGTAAGTTGAATGCTAAAAGTAGTAGTAAAGAGAGCCGAGAGAGCAGATAGAACTGAAGAGCTATTGTGCAGATAAGATGAGGGAGCCTTTGGGGTCACTTGAAGTTCAAGTGAAAAGCCAGAGAGCTAAAGGGTGCAGAGGGCCAAGAAGCCAGAGCTGAAGATCCAGAGCCAAAGCCAGAGCCAGAGAGCTAGAGCCAGAGCCAAGAGCTAGAGCCAAAGCCGAAGAGCTAGAGTAAGAGCCGAGAGCTAGAAAGCTAAGAGCTTCAAGAACCAGGGGATAAAATGGTGTCTAAACCCACTGTTTGTATGTAAAATAGTAGGAGTTGAGCCAAGAGCTTATAAAAAAGACTTATACCATAATCCCGGAGAGCCTAGTCGAGTTGACTAGAGCTCAAGGAGATGTAGCCCAAGAGTTTTGGGTGAAATCCAAATTAAATTGTTGTTCTATGTGTTTTGTGTCTTACTTCATTAGTATTTATTGTATGTATATACATATCAACATACCCAACAAATTTTAAAGCACATAAATAACCAACAAAAAATATAAGCATATACCTATATTTTCAAGCATTTCTTAATCTCGCATTGGTTAATCAATAAGACTTGGGAGAGGTTCTTGTAAGTTAGACAAGAAGCCTAAGTGCCCCATTTTCGGATCAATATTGTAGCAACCTAGAGCAAGGAGTGCTTAATTGGTTCCAGAGAAAAGAACTAAAGAAATAATAAAAGGCTGAGCTTAGAGGAGAGAAGCTTGGTGAAGCATATGTAGCAAGAAGGAGACTTGTTAATCTAGAGGTATTGTTGTTGCTCACAAAGGAAATTCCACAAAGGATGTGGGTAGAATTGGTAAGGGATGAAAAAAATCTAGTAAAAAATTCTGAGTGAAATAAGAGGTGGTCAGAACCTAGTATTTCGTTTGTGATTAAAGTACAAGAAGACAGTTGTGTTCTTAAAAGGGGCAGATGAGTTGAATCCTAGAAGGAGAAGAGAGAAGTGCTCAAAGAGGTTCTAGATAATAGGGAACCAAGTGCTTGCCAAAAGACCAAGTACCAAGGAAAGCTTGGTGAGGTAAGTGGTAGCATGGAGGACTTACTATTGCAGAGGCTTTAATGTAGCTCATAGTAGGTGAGTGAGGAACTCATGAATATAGAGAAGAAGATGACTACTGATAGTCATAACAGAGATAACAGAGGTTCCAAGGAAGACCACAGTAGAAGAAAAACAAAGAAGGAGGATGCCAAAGCAAATGGCAAGAGGATGAGTCAAGAGGAAATTGACAAAGAGATTGTTGAGATGAAATAACAACTCATCGTATTAATGATGATACTTGAGGAAAGCAAAAAACTAGGTTGGGCCTTGAGGAAACAAGGAGTGAAATGGCCTAAGTTATAGAAAAGGCTACAATAGAGGCAAGTGAAGAGCTTGGTGGAAGAACTCAGAGAGGCTGAGTTGAAAATGGAAGTGTCCATTCGTGAAACAGAATAGGGTGAAGTTCTAGGTGAGGATGAGGACTAGAAATCTCTGGAAGATCTTATGAATCATATGAAGGATTCAAAACAACAAGGAGATATGATGGCTAAACCATTAAGTGAGACCACAAGGTCTTATGTTTTTAAAACTAATAGTTTGCGTATGATTGTAGGTACTGCGAAAGAAGAGAAACCTTTTGAAGATGTCTTTAGAATAGATGAAGATCTAGAAGTAAAAGGTGACAAGTAAAATTTCTTAGAAGAATAAGAAGTTGACTGGATGCAACAGGAAGAGGCTATGTTAGCTGAAAACATAGTAAAGGATCACCATTCCATCATGATTTTAGGCGCAATGGAGACAACTAGGGAAACTGTTGAGGCAATCAATAAAGAAGAATGACTAAACTCTCACCAAAGTATCAGTGAATGAGAGACAAAATTGGAGCTACTAGAGAAATGCCTAAAAGCACCAGTAGGGAAGAAAGAATATGATGAAGATTGAAAAGGATATGTAAGAGAGGAAGAGGAAAAAGTCCAGAAAAGAAGGGGGTTGGAAAAGCAGAGGATATATACTTAGGATATATTGCTGGAAAAAGAAGACAAAGGAATTGTCATGAATGACACTCATAAGGAAAAGGAGATGGTAATGAAAGTTCAAAAAATTGGCATTACAGAAGGAGTCGTCCATTATTGTGAACCAGACCAAAAAGAAATCATTGATGAAGATGGTGTGAAGGAGAGACTAGCAGGAAGTCTGAAGAATTCTTTTGAGAATTCAAATCAGCATACTGATGTGTTGATAGAGGAGGAGAAATCAGAGAAGCATACTGATATGTTTCCAAAGAAGGGAAAGGTATTGAGGCCTTATATTTTTAATTCTGATAATTGTTTTGTGATTATAGGATTTGGTGAAAATGAGACAGACATGTTTCAAATTGAGAAGTCAGTTTTGGAAATGAAGAAGACTGGACGTTTCCAGGATAGACATGCTGATGAGCAAAAAGAAAAGCATGAAGATACTATGCCTGAACAAGTTAAATTGATTGTTAGAATCAGTCAAGAAAGTGAAGGACAATTATTGAGGGTTGTCAAGGAAGAAGGAAAATGTGTTGGAATTGATGAAAAACACAGTGATGTATTTAAAGGGAATCAAGTACAAAGGAAATTGGAGGAAAATTTACTTTTTGAAAGTAAATTTATAGATATTGAATAGAGGTTGTTTGGACAACAACAAGAGGGTAAGGATGAAAAGGTGGTAGTAAGGATCAACTACTTCAAAGACAAGATAGTAAACAATAGTTTGAAGATGAGTGGACAGAGTACAACAACAATTGGCAAAGTAATTATCAGTTAAAGGATAAATTAGATATAGAGATTGAAAGAATAGGAAGATTGATGATGAAGGTGCCTCAGAAGAAAATAGCAGTAAGAAGACCAAGGAGAAATAGAAAGAGAAAGATAGCAACAGACTTTGAAAGCATAACTAGTAGAGAAAAGAGACATAAAGTGTGGAAACTTGGAGAAAAACAACAAACAACATTAACAACCAAAGAAAAATTACAAAACAAATTATGGGATCTAGGGAGACAAATGACAAAAGCACATGATCAGGAGATCATGATTATTTTAACCTTGGGAGTCTGATATAGGAGCACTGACTCAAAATTATCATTGTATTTTAATAGAGATAGGGGGTCTTGAGTTTTCAAGGAAGTGGATTCCTATGTATATAATCATTAATGTTTTGAGTGACTATAATAGGAATTAATGAGATAAGTGTGAGGATATATGTAAATTCTCTCGAATGTAGGAGAACATGAGTGATTAATGATGATGAGAGAGATGGAAACAAATTGTAACTCTTATAGGCCTCATGATTCAAGGAGCTAGAGAGGATTCTTAGGGATAAGTAGGATTTAAAAGTGGACTTAGAGGATATTGAGGAGTTAGTTCAGCAAATTAAGAATCTGAACTAGAATTAGTTCAATAGAACCTTCTTGTAAAAATGTAAACCTAAAAGGCATAGTTAGGATGGAGTTAGAGGAGTAGATAGAGAGTAGTTAGAGGAGTCAAAGAGTCATATTGTAAGCCTACGGATAGAACAAGAAAGGCCACTGATCAGAAAATCAGGCCATAGAGACAGACTCTTGTGTAAATTCTTGTTAGTAATACAAACAACTCGAATCGTAGTTTGTACAATGTGTGTGGAGTAATTCAATTATAATCTATGTGAACTTGAGTATTATGTGTAACAAAAGTTGCAGGTGGATTTTGGAAAAATACCGAGAAAGAAGAATGATATGATGAATCCTAATGGATTGTTGGAATCCATTCGAAGGATCATAGTCAAGATTTTGGAGTGGCTGTGTTAAAAACTCATAGATTTAAGCTCAAGAGGGAGTCGTGGAGGAGAACAATGGAAGGAACAAAACCCTGAAGAAACCCAAAACCACAGAAGAACATTAAAGAATTGGCATAAAAACGCAAGTGAAGAGAAGAGCGAAGAAGTAAAGTGTTGATGCATAGTAGTCGTTGGATCTAGAAGATCAACGGGCGAGATTTGTTTGTGATGGGTGGCCAGGATTAAGTCGTATAAGATAGAGCTAATAAATGAATGGTAGAGATTCAATATAAGTACTAGAGGAAGGAAGAATATGAGAACTGATCTAGATCGTCAGATATGCAGATGGTTGAAATTGATGGATATCGAGTCAGAAGATGCACGTTGGTTAATTGAAAAACTAGACCTGATATTGATTAAATCACAGTTTAATATTCCCATCAACTCTGTCCAAAGGAAATAGGCACGTGGAAGAAGCCAGACCTAATATTTTGTAGATTGGGGACTTATAATTCTCATTGGCTCCATAAAGGCATTAAACGCCAGGTAAGTGATCCACCCGCTATCGATATGGACCGTCAAATCAAGCAGATCTTGATCAATGGTTATAAAGCATCGGGTTAGTTTGTTGATCATGAAGAAGTGCAGCCATCAGATTAAAGGTAATATCGACAGTGGAGAAATATCGTGATAAAGAGATTGAAAAAGGCAGACCCGAGGAGGTTATAGGCATGTTTTTAATTTATTTGAAGTCCGATTGTGTGTTCGCATATCGCACGCGAGAGGTAATGAAGTCGTAGGATGGTGTGATGCAAGATTGTGATTAAGCTAAAGGAAAGCATCGGATAATGTGTGAAGACTGAGGAAAAGGCGAAAAGGTATGGTTTACATGTGTTGTGGAATATTTCTATTATGTAAACATTATAATAGAAATAAAGTGCCGATAGAAAGTTTATGGGTAAACTTGTGAATAACCATAGTTATAGAGTGGGGTTAGTTATATATGTGTGGGCTTACGGTTTGATTAAAGTTTAATGAAGGGAGAGTATAGAGTCCCAATAGAAAGATAAATGAAGGGTTAGACTATAGAAAGTCTAATGAAATGTTTCCGCATGAGGATTAAATGAAGCGGACTTAACCTTAGCTTATGAAGGTTTGACCAAGCAGGTCATAGAAATTCCTGGGAAAAATGAGGTTATGCATTTTATATGCATACTGTGGTTATAGTGGGCTTTTACCTACATCAGCTTACGTGTTTGTAAGAATTCCCAAATCAAATAAAATATTCTTTTGGAATTTCACACCTCCCCCTTAGGATGGAACTTGGGATTTTTTAAAACGTACCACAGGGTCAGGAAGGAATTTTTTTGGGATGGAATTAAATCTAATGCTCATAAGTTTGTGGTAGAATGCCTGCCTTTCAAACAAAATAAACTTGAGAAAATTAAGACCTTGGGTCTGTTACAACCTTGAGTGATTCCAATTCGGTGTTAGGAGAAGGTGTCAATGGATTTTATATTATGTTTACCCAAGTCTCAAGGAAAGAGTGTCATCATGGTGGTAGTTTATAGAATTACCAAGTACGCACACTCTTTTGCATTATTTCCTTCTTCTAAAGTGAGTACATTTTCTATTTCATTTACGAAAACTATTCAAAAGTTACATTGAAACCCAAAGATTATTGTAAGGGACAAAGATCCCATTTTCATGGGAGATTTTTGGACAAAATTATTTTATTGTCTTGGTACTTGATTGACACATAACTCATCTTATTATCCTCAATCTAACGGGAAAACAAAGATAGTGAAAAAATGTTTGAAAGGACATCTTCGTTGATTTTTATCTGATAAATAAACACAATGGGTCAAGTGGTTACCTAAACTAAAGAAAATATAACCCCATTTATGGCACTTTATGGATATCATCCACCATCTATCACATCATATTTAAGAGAAAATTCTAAGTTTCATGTAGTGGAATATCACATCAATAATCAAAAATACATTCTCGAAATATTAAAGGACAACCTCACTCTTGCATGGAATCAAATGAAACAACAAGTAGATCAACATCACAGTGAAAGAAGTTTTGATGTGGGTGACTAGGTATTTTTATGGCTGCAACCATCCAAAAAAATGTCCCTCAAGGAAACTAAGAAGGATAGTAAATTATCACCCAAGTACTATGGTCCTCACAAGGTGGTTCAAAACATTGGTACTATGGCATCCAAATTGGAGTTTCTGAGTACACCAAGTTTTCCATGTTTTAGGCTTAAAGAAGGTTATTGGTGAAAATATCCCAATTGAAACAATATTTCCAGAACTTGACGAAGAAGGAAAAATAATATCGGAGCCTGAGGCAGTCACGAAAATAAGAATTTGACATCTACATAATTGGTTAATTACAGAGTATATCATTAAATGGAAGAACTTACCTGTTGAAGATTCCACATAGGAGGATCAAAATTTTATATGGAAACCACTCCAAACCTACTCAAGTGTTGAGTACAACACATGTTTGAGGGAGAGGGGCATAGTAGGTCCCTATGAAACTAGTGTAGCCCATTTATTGTTATTGTTAGTGTAGCCCCTATTGTTATTTTTGTGCCATATAGCTCCCATAATGTTATTGTTGTGCCCTATGGAAGCCCACTATTGTTATTGTTGCACCCTTACATTATTAATATTATGTAGACTTTGATGATATTTAACCCCTTAGACTCTAATATAACAAGGAGTTATGATCATTTTTATCATCCAATAATTGTTCATTTATGTGATGTAAAGGAGGTTTCCCCCTCAAAGAGGCTAATTTTGAATTTTTTGATCTATATTTTTTTCTATTTTTTGATTTGGTTGTACAACACCTTGTTGCAATTGTGGACTATTCTATTATGTTGATCTATTGGTTCTTTTGTTGGATGATGTTTTATAGCTCTAGCATATTCACAAGATTTTCCATTTTTGAATGACGATTATTACACTGGATTTATCATTAGTAATTGTAGATCCAGATCAATACACTTATTGGTAGAAAGTTCTTGAAATATTTTTTAATTCAGTGTGAAAACGATTGCATACACGTGCCACCTTTGAATTTTATACCAAATCCTGTCACCATAAGGTTTTTCGTTTATAAAATTTCGATACCCAATAAGATTTAATTGTAATTCACACAATGTTATGTTATTACTATAGAAATTATGGTAATTATTTCATATCCAGATACAAGTTGTGTCAAATTGCTTACTAGGCACTTCCCTTGGTCGTACATTATCAATATTTCATCAAAGTCATTATGATGATTAAAGAAATAAGGTACATAGTCATGTATATACATAACGCCAAGAATGATTAAACTATTATTTGGGAATATTTTGGTTATTTTGTTTCAATTCAATTATCCTTATTATAGCCATTATGGTAATTCCTTCATATTTAGATATGAATTACATCAAATTTCTTATTGTCACTTCCCCTAGTTTTACGTCGTTAATATTGCATCAAAGGCATTAGGGAAATTAAAAATGTAGATAACAATCTATCTATATAATTATAACGATGATTAAAAATCTAGATAATAGTATATCTAGATAACATTCAATCTAGGAATATGTCATAAATTTGTCATATTGTTTATTTTGATACTAACATTTCAGTTTATCATGTTGCATTCTCGAGACTTTGATTATTATTTTTTCTTATGCTAGATTGTGCAAATTAAAAAATAAATGTAATGCATCAGATTTCTTATTGCCACTTTTGCACCTCCGTTCTATTGTACATACTCTATCTTTAGAAAATCCTTGTGTAGACAAATTTCACCTTGCGAAGAGAAAAAAAACCATGGTCATTCGACTGTTGGTTGTTTTCTAGATTCATGATATATTGCAAAATACTTTTTCAATTACAATCAAGCCTAAACGACATCTCTAATCTATATTACCTTTTGTTTCTTTATGCTCAACATTTGGTGCTTTTCATACGATATTTATAGATGTCATTCATACAAAGGTGAAACTCAAAAGTGTGGTCATCTGTGCTTCAACATCCTACAAAAATACTCTATTTTGCATAGATTCAAAGCTCTATGCAATTGATTTTCTTGATAGGTTCTCTAAGTTTTTTTTACTGCTAAAAAGAGAAAGCATGTCTCAGTGAGGTAGAACTTGAGCAATTTGAATGGGAACAAACTAATTGTATTTGTATCCTATGAGATATTGGGAGAAAGGGAAATTGGTAATCATTGAAGAGTTGGCTTGAACAACATGACAAAATTTAAGAAACATTATATTGTGTTACTTTATGTTCAATATTTCCCTTGGAGATTAAAGCTCATGAAAAGAAACATAGATTCAAAAAATACATGCATTTTCTAAATGCGTTGTACAAAAAGAAATTTGCTAGCCTTTTATGTTTTATACTTAAAATCTATTTTCCTAATTAGTCATTTTCTCATTGTTGTCTGACACTATGTTTTTCGTTTCTGTGTATAATGACCATGTGTAAGTATTTTGCACATGACAAGTTAGACAGGACAGATCATGTACACATATCCACGGTGAATCATAGAAATATAATAAATTAAATAAATATTAAATTGTGTGATACATTATACAGAGTGAGTGATATTAAGTTGTTTCCATCGTTTAAAAATTAGTATTATGTGGAAAGAAAGTGTGTTGGATAACTATGTTTGTGGGGGGGGGGGGTTGTTGAATGTAGAAGTACATAAATTTTCCATAGAAACATTGTGTTTTTTGTTGCACATACTTTTCTTCGATGTAAATCATAAATCAAAGGGCCTATGTTTTATGAATATTTTGTGACATAATTTTAATAATAACAAGTGACATGTCAATGTGGTTTTCTTATTAGCCAAATAATCATAAATCAAATGCTCCATGTTTTGTAAATCTTTTTGTGGCATAATTTTCACAAGGAACGTGTCGATAGTTGCATTAGCTAGGTGTTGATCATGCATTCATTTCTTGGAATAAATGTTGCTAATTCATATTGATATATTTCATAGTTATTAGGGAAGGGAGTTTATTACGATTGTTTTTTTCTCATAGTTGTCATAATCAATAATATGTTCTAAGAAATATGCATTTTTATAAGGAGAGCTTCAGCGTAAATCACATAAGACAGATTTTTGCAAAATCTGTCTTATGTGATTTACGCTGAAGCTCTCCTTATAACTATGACAAATCACAGAAGTCTCAATTCTACAAATATGCATTTTGCTTGTTAGCATAATAATTATGCACAATATTTTCTTTCGGCAAAAATATAGCTTTTATGATATCCATATCACATACATTGTGGTTCATTTTGTTTTAATTCTATATCTCATTTACAGACAAATGTTTTACTTGAATTAGTTGTATCTATATCCTTTTACTCATTTTCTTGTACATTTTTTATGTTGTGCTTATCATTAAGCAATAGTTCATAGAGGAATTAATTTTTTTATTGAAACGTGATTCCTAAAGAATCAATGAACTAGTATGCTTGAAGCGTAATTGGTAAAGCATCAATGGAGAAGAATTTTTTTAATAGATAAATGAATGGTACAAATGAAATCATAAGGTAGCATAATATATTTCATTTGAACACTTTTTCATATGCTATGGGAGATTTCTTGTTCGATAGTAAGAAAACTCTATTGCATTTTAGATACATGTAAACAAAATTGTGTGAAGGAACAACATAACATTTCAAGAATTGCTTGCATGAAGGGAATGTTGAAGCCATATTATCTTAAAAACACAAATTTAATGTAGATGCATTAATACATATGCATGGTATAAATAACCCAGATATTTACTTGGAAAGGATGACAAAATAATCTTCAAATACTATCGTTGGGGAAGAATGAGGACTTTTGGGAGACATATTCCATATACATTGGTTATAAAACTAGCTAAAAATTCCCATAAGTGTTATAGAAATTTTTGGGCACTTCAAACCTAATCATAAATATCCATAAATTGAGGGCTCGTAAGTCCCTAAAAGTTTTGCTTCACTGCCTAAAGGAACAAGGTCAACTGATTACATCATCTCCCAAAAGCTCTCCACTAAAAACTGCTCATAAGTGGTCAAAACTATACCATACTAAAAGCTCAATGCAGAGGGTGCAATGCATATCACCTTCCCAATGTACAGGGTGTGATGCATACTGTTTTTCTCCTCTGTAGGGTTCGATGATCGAGAATGGACAAATGGCAGGGACAAAAATGCGAGGTGGAAGATCATGGAATCTTCCAGAAGATTCCCCTCTGACACTTTCCACTCCATTTTCAACTAGGGATGAGTAAGAGATCATCATTCTCCAAGTGGAAGCAGGAACTATCAGAGAGAGGACACTAATCAAGATCCCAAAAGATGAATCACCTCTCTGTAATCATCTATATATGGCTCCCTCATCACAGAGATCCAGGGAGGCTGGAATTTTGTAACTTATAGAGAAGTGTTGTTGGTATTCTAGTCTACATTCACAGTGTTGGGTGATTTAGCTTTTCTTGAGGTGAAGAAGGGCTTCTTAACTGGAGGATGATGCTGGGTCAGAGCACATGGTTGTAATCTTCTTGCTACTTTTAATCTAAATAAAGCTATTCTTGTTTCCTTCCATATTCTTGTGTACTTGTTTATATATGCTTGTATATGGTTAATGCACATCTGATCCTGCATTATTTATGAACTTAGATCCTTGTTTCTTTCATAGTAGTATGTCGATGTGATTCTACAGGTCCTTTTGAGGTTGAGAATACAAAGAGCAAGTAGCAAAACTCTATCAAGAAGGAGAGGAAATCGAGCACAAGACTCACGTTGGTCGTCTTGGTTCTCCTCTCATCTATTTTCATAAAAGGAATCAATAGTAGACTTTGATTGTTTGTTTCTAAGATAGCCACCCATCTTAGTGGGAATAACAACATCTGTATAAATTTCCCGTATAACAAAATGGCGACTCCGCTGGGGAGCGACTAGATTACTTGTTAACCTATCTACCCTTGTTTCTTTTTTAAACATATAGACGGAGCCTGAAGTCAAGCCAACTAGCCTTCGAACTGCATTTGTCATACAAATGAAAAGTATGTCAATGCTGCTTCAGTCAATCTTCATGTTTTTTTTATGAATTAAACAATAGATCTGCAAGCAATCTAATTTCCCTGAGTGGTGGCTCTAGTAACCTCTTAGATCACCCCTGTGTTTTACATACATTGATATGTACTTATTCAGCTTAAACACCTGAACTAAACTGCAAAATGTGAGTGAAATCTCATTCAAAGTCTCACATTGTAACCATCGCACCCTGCCTTCAAGGCAGCCTGTATGCATCGCACTTCCCGAATGGAGTAGGTGCATTGCATACTGAGTTCACTGTGTAACAGGTGCGATGGTCAGGGAGGATTGATTTTACCCTCCGACTGTGGATTTTTCTCATTGTTTTCAGTCTTATTCAAGAGTTTTTGATGTCTGTAATCAGTGTACTTTTGTGAATACCCCCTTCTCTTGCATTATTCCACCTCCTTAGTGCAAAGAACTATACACATTTTTATGTTTTGTGCGTCGTTTTAGTTCTCTTTTGCAAAAAGTAGCATAGTCGAACTGTCGTCTCTATATCTGAAAGTGTCGTAACTGTCGCTTTCAGTTTTAGAAAGAAATCCCATTGTTTTAGATAGTTGATTATTCAGTTACTATTGCATAATATTTGAATTACTAGTTTTAGAGTGTCAAAAAGCAATTTCCATTTCAAAATCGCAAAGTGTCTCTCTTGCTTTCACTTCATTTTGAAAAGGAATCTTGTTGAGTACTGTCGCTTTAAAAGTAATTTAGTTTTGCACATTGCTTTCTTAGCATCATTTACACATTAAGAGATCTAAAAAACAATACATGCATGTGCATTTGCATTTTGAATGCTTGGCTTGATTTAGGACTATTCATATTAGCGTGTGCTCTATGCTCTGTGAAGTAAATATGCTTGACTTTCTTCTCTTTAGTAGCTAGGATTTTCATTGCTGAAAGAAGATAAAACGTTTGTTTATCAGCTTAGACTACTTTTAGGAATTATACATACATCACGTGGTGAACCTGAAAGGAAAACTACTAAACAAGATCAACTTAAAATAAATCCAATGAATCTAACAACGCTTTGAAGCTTAACGCACAACATCTAGAGGTTTAGGCTAGAGACGTATTCCGGCATCGGAAAGCCTGGTAACTGTTGCTTTCAGTGCTATTTGGGTGATTCCTCCACTCTGAGACGACAAGTGCCAGTACGGACTTGTGTTCCCATGTACCGTCGCGTATATATTGGGAGACCACAATAGGCTGCATCCCTTATCCTTAGGAATCCATGTCTGCCGCCCTATCTATCGTAATGCACCGAACACAACGTTCAGGAAGATTGACCGTTGTACCGTAAAAAGTATTCTGCAGTTTTACGATTGGTTTGGTAATCCTGTCTACCTAGATCTCCAGAGAAGTCCATTTTGCTCCTTTTCAAACTCGTTCAAGGAAAAGGTCCTCTGAATGCTTGTCACTTCAAGCTCAATAAAAATTGAAGGTGGCTAGAGCCATATTTTTTTTTTCTCGACTCTTTAGAATTGAAAAAACAAGTTGTGTCCAAGCGCCTAAAAATTTATTTTAATCAAAATAATGTCACAAATTCCCCCATTGATCTTTAGGTTGAGAAAATGGAGTCTACCAACCAAGGATTTCCCCATGAAGGAAATCCTAGTCCCTTCCCATCTTGGGGAGATGTTGGTCCACCCCATATGGCCACTTTGTCACTTCCACGATTGACAATTGGTTTGCCGGTCTGGCTCTTCTCTACCTCTGTCATTCAGAATCCCATAATTCCTGAACAGTCTAGTCAACAACTACACTAGAGTTGTCTCCCAACCTTCTACTTCATCTGATTCTCCCTCTCCTCCTTCCTCTTCGCTTGATAAAGCCGATAAAGCTAAAAGTCAAGTAACTGAGAAGAAGAAAAAGCAGAAATAGAAAAAGGAAAAGAAGAAAAAGTAACCAAAATTGAAAGGAAGCAACCAAGTATCATCTAGCAAAAATCCACACACCGCACAGTCAAAACCTAAATCTCCTTGCATCATTTACAATGGAGGCCACTATCACCGAGATTTTCCTTGCATCCCTCGAATATTAAGGGACTGGTATCCTCGTTTGCACCATCTGGTAGCGTCAACCTCCGACGATCATTTTGAATGCTCATCGTCAACCAATGAAAGTGAAGCACATGGACAAAGAAGGAATCCTAAACTTCCTTGTAAGTTGTGTGAAGGCGATCACATCGTCCATCGTTGTCCCTTCCCTGAACAGGCTAAAAGAGTTTTGGATAATCGTCCGGTTTCACCGCTACGACTTTCTCCTGGATATCAAAAACTCTTGCCGAGCCCTCCATCGGTTGAAAATCCAATAGGCCCGTCCTTGTGGTCAGCCGAAGCAGCTATCGTTGAAAATCAACCCTCGATATCCATACCAGACGAAAGTTAAAGGGTCAATATGGCAGTTGACTCGATATTGCCTTCAGAGTGTTCATCTTCGAATGATACCATCACTGAAGAGAAAGAGAATGACATCGTTCAAATTCTTTTCATCAACACCGACTCTGATGAGCTTGGGGGCAGTCCTCCCGTTCCTTTACCGCAGGAAGGAAGTTCATCAAATTCATATTCGACCGTCTATTCGGTCCCACCATCAAGCAACCTAGTTGTTTCCTTCGACTGGAATCTACTAGGCAGACCCCGTTTACCAGCCAGTGTAACATTCAGAATCATTATACAAGCTTACAGAATGGTTATGGTTGGTACCATCATTGATGAAGAGGCTTCTGTGAGTATCCTTTCCTCAACTTCTTGGAAAGCGCTTGGTTTGCCATCGCTTTTGCCTGAAATGAGAAATCTAACAGGCTTCGACAAGGGAACCAGTTGACCTTTAGGGATCATTTCAAATGTGCCAATTACTTTGAGTAGGAAAACTATTCACATGAATGTTATGGTAGTTCAAGGACCTTTAGATTATAATCTACTCCTTGGACGCAACTATATTTATTGCACGGGAGCCATCGTCTCCTCACTCTTTAGAGTAATGTGTTTTCCGCACGAAGGCAGAATGGTCAAGCTCGTGGAACAAATGTCATTCCCCTGATCACACATCGCAAATAGTCAAATGTTGTCCCTAAATCGTCTTTTCACGTAAGAAATGTCTCATCGATCTCCAGTCCGTCCACCTGATGAGCGTGAGTGATTCAGGAAGATGTGACTGAAACCTAAGGGGCATGCATCCTGGTCTGTTTCGGCAGGAAAACCTTGGGTATATGGTGGATTCTTGCAAGGGATATATGACTAGTCTGATGCCCGTCCTCACAGGAATGGGATTGGACTAGAATACAATACCTTCATTAAGGTTATGCTGAGTGGCATGCGGTCGCACCACTCCCCTTTGTCTGTTTCGATAGACATCGCCGAGAAAGAATTTTATTTGCTACGCGGATGAAACTTTCTTGGTAACTTGGAAATATTTCGCTATACCTGGGGGCATGCAAACCTTTCTGCATGCAAGTGAAGAGCGGCTATTTATTTTTTAAATTTGTAGGACCTCCAACCCTTTAAACCCGTAAGGCTATTCGTTTCCTAACTTGCATAAAGAAAGGATTCGGGGCAAAGCTTCAAAAGGTGCAAGCTCCATAAAAAATGGCATCTTGAATGAGACATTTCTTATCATATGACTGGCGAGCAACTTTGTCCCAGAGTTCAAGCTCGTTAAAAAATAAACTCTCCACAAGCAGTTTTAGCGCATAGTTCAAGCTCGTTAAAAAATAAACATAAGTCAAGAGCAAGTGTTTCCCCCAATGTTTAAGCTCATTAAAAAATGAACCAGTCAATAACCATTGTGAATGCCTTATTGCCAGCTTTTGAGCCTTGGTCGTGTTCTCGTGATCACCTCCACTCTATTTTTCGCCGATCATTCACCCCCATATGATTGTTTACCCCTTCGAGGAACATCTGCGAAGAGTGATTCTACTAGCCATCCTTGTAACACTGCCGTGATTGGAAAATTCCAAATCTTACCTGGAATCAGCTACTACCCGAAACCATCACTCGTTCCTCGAAAACGAGTCTTCTTTAAGCTCTTTCCACCTGACTCATAAAATATGAAAAGATTGCTGAGCGATTGGCCTCTCCAGCTCGTTAAAAAGCATCAGAAGTGCTATCCCTCCTCTAGATTTTAATCTTTTTGGACTTGAGGGATTATTACACAAAACGATTGAGCACTTGTCTTGTTCAGCTTGTTAAAACTATCGAAAATTCATCCCTTCTGTATTATTTTACGCTTTTTCAGACTTAAGGGATGATACAACGAAAAAGAATCTTCGTAGTCTTCTTTCCGTTTCTTTCAGACTCTCTAAAATTGAAAGATACCGAGTTATCTTTGTCGTTAAACTCATTAAAACCAAATAGCGACAAAATCATCCAACAGCACGAGAACGAGTTTCACTGTCGCTAGACTCGCTAAAATATAGCGACGGGTTCACTCGAAGGGTGGATTATATAACAAGAATATGTTATCCTCCTCAAGCTTGACAAAAATAAAGAGGTACTCGTCAGCATTGACTGGGGAAAATTGGGAAGAAAACAAGAAGAAACATTATTGGTAGCAACTCGCTCTTGAAAATGACACTTTCCTTCCGCATCCATGCTGGGTTGGGTTGTTCCGTTCACAGGTCTTCACCATTGGTCTGTCACACCATCCATCTTTGGGGTTAACACTACCAATCCATCGTTAGTGTCACCGATATGTTCAAGAGAAGTTATTCAGAAAATTCACCTATGTCTCACCCACTGCAATACATTCATGATTCATTCCTTCATGACCGCCACCCTGAACCCTATATCGTCAGTTCGTTTTCACCTCCAAAATCATTTTCTTCGTTTCGTGTCGTTGATGTGGGATTCATTAAGGCCCTCCTGCGACGAGTCACTTCTTGTTGACATCAACTCATTATCCAAGAAGTTGACTTAGGAGCAACCCTTTAAGTACTTTGAAGCTTGCATGCCTTAATGGCAAGTTTCTCACTTTCAGCGACATGTTTACATCAATGGCCTTAGAATGAGAGATTTTGCGTGGTGTTCAATGCCAAGTCCTTTTTCACACCACGTAAATTGTACTGTAGTACCTTGAGGGTCATTATCATTATTGGTGATTCCTCTTGCACCTGTTAACAACTTACATCATTGGCTGGTAATCAGGCGATGTCTTTCCATGTTCGACTCCAAAACATTTTTCACATGGATCGACTTGTACTCCGAGTGAATATTGGACGAGTTTTGAAGACCCCAGATCTAGTTTCATCCATCTGGGCTGCAATATATTCAAGAATATAAAAGCATCCAGTGTACATGATTGCCGAACAGATGATCATCCAAATCAAAGGATGATGTGTCCATATCATCAGCCTGTCACACAGACGATCGTCTGTCCTATGTACATGAAAAATGAATTTATAAAGCTAAACATGGGAATGCCTGCCTCAGCTAGATCATGAAAAATGTTGTCAAAATAATGTATTGTATTGTATCTTATTACAGGTCACCTCCGAGCTCGGAAAAACTTCGGATCCTCATAGTAAAGCATTTCACCTGACATCAAAAAAGATTAATGACCTCATGCTTTAGGGGGCAACTGTTATAGACATTTTTGGGCACTTCAACCCCAATCACAAATGTCCATCATAAACTGAGGGCTCTTAAGTCCCTAAAAGTGTTGCTTCACTGCCTAAAGGAAACAAGGTCAACTGATTACATCATCTCCCAGAAGTTCTCCACTGAAAACTGCTCATAAATGGTCAAAACTGGACCATACTGAAATCTCAATGCAGAGGGTGCGATGCATATCACCTTCCCAGTGTGCAAGGTGTGATGCATACTGATTTTCTCCTCTGTAGGGTGCGATGGTCGGGAATGGACAAATGGCAGGGACAAAAATGCGAGGTGGAAGATCATGGAATCTTCCAGAAGCTTCCCCTCTGACACTTGCCACTCCATTTTAGACAAGGGATGAGTAAGAGATCATCATTCTCAAGTGGAAGCAGGAACTATCAGAGAGAGGACACTAATCAAGATCCCAAAAGATGACTCACCTCCCTATAATCATCTATATATGGATCCCTCATCACAGAGATCCAGAGGCTGGAATTTTGTAACTTATAGAGAAGTGTTGTTGGTATTCTGTTGTACATTCATAGTGTTGGGTGATTTAGCTTTGCTTGAGGTGAATAAGGGCTTCTTAGCTGGAGGATGATGCTGGGTCAGAGCACATGGTTGTAATCTTCTTACTACTTTTCATCTGAATAAAGCTATTCTTGTTTCCTTCCATATTCTTGTTTACTTGTTTATATATGCTTGTATATGGTTAATGCACATCTGATCCTGCATTATTTATCAACTTAGATCCTCGTTTCTTGCATAGTAGTATGTTGCTGTGATTCTACAGGTCCTTTTGAAGTTGAGAAGACAAAGAGCAAGCAGAAAAACTCTATCAAGAAGGAGAGGAAATCAAGCGCAAGACTCAGGTTGGTCCTCTTGGTTCTCCTCTCATCTATTTTCATAAAAGGAATCAATAATAGACTTTGATTGTCTTTTTCTAAGATAGCCACCCATCTTAGTGGGAATAGCAGCATCCATGTGGACACTATTCCTGTATAACAATAAGGATTTGGTCAAATAAAATAGTGAAAAACAATTTTCTTTTTAATTCATATTTGTGTGAACAAAATTTATGACGTATTAATCCATAGTGATAAAACAATCATTGGAAATTTTGAACCACTCTTGTGAAATAAAATATGTACAATAGGAACTAATCATGAACCTATAATAAATATAACAACATTTGAACAAACATAACATATAGAAAAAAATGGGCATACATAAATTTAAGACAGTTTATGTGTTCATGAGTATTTATGGTGAAATTTGTTTTGAAACAAGATGCCAATTAATGAAGAATGAGTATGATTTTCCCTATTTTATGACACATAATTGCACAGACTTTTTTTAATGTAATGACGTGTAATGGTTCATTTGCATTAAACTACATAGAAAAATACATGAATGAACATGTAATTAAGAAATTTCTTGGAATAGAAGATTGGTAAGGATATAACAATTAGAAATTCCATATGAAAAACAGAAGATAAACAACGACCTTTTGGTTTATGACTGAATACAATATATCTTGAAAATAACTATATGCATATGGTTTGCTAACACTGTGTATTGTGTCTGAATTTCATGGATTCGAGAAGCATGAAACAATATTCCAAATCATTCAATTTGGTATGAGTGTAAGCTATTTTCATTATGAACCTCACAAAGAGATACTATAAAAAAAAATCATTTCCTATTGAAGTAGTTAACGAAAAAAATATATAGAATAATCTAATAATCAACATAGTGGTATTAACATGCATGACTTCAAAAACATGGAAGTGAATGAAAATGGCATAGAAATTGAAGTAGAGTTTATCAATGAAAATAAGAGACCGTGACTATCAATGCATCAACTAAAAACATATAAGAAACAACAACATTTTTGTAACAAGTGTTCTTCGAAAACTATGCAAGCCATTAAATTCTAGATCTAAGAACATGGACATTAATGAATATAGTAAGGAACTTAATATAAGGTATGTTAATGTAAGCAAAAGACCACATTCTTCATTGCATGGACTCAAAAAATACATAACAAACAAAAATTCTATCTAAAGAATTTAAATTACACGAAGATCGAAATGACGAATGTCAATACATGATAGAATATTTGCTAATGATCACAAAGAATCATTACAGATGTTTGATTATACATTTGAAACAATGTTGAATGACAATACTTTAAAAAAATACAAGACTTTCCTATGTCATTTCTAATTTGCAAAGAAACCTTTTTTCAAATATATGTCATAGAAAAGAAAATCAATATTGTGTCAAAATTTAAGTGCGTATGGAAAAATACAGAAAGGAACTAGAGAATGAAATGTTATCAAATTTTCATCCCTAGGGAAAATTATCCGTAATAGACAAGTTTCCATAGTGAAAGAAATTTATGAATTGGATAAATGATTGATATCATTGTGATTACCATTTCTGCGAATACAAGACCTTAGACAATGTTTTAAGAAACCAAAATTAACATTGACTAGTGAACTAATCAATGTATCTACTGACATATATCGAATTGAAATTACACTACCACGTGACATAAATGAACCTAGTATGGCTTCTCGAATCTCCATATGTTCGTCCTTGTGTGAATGCCTAATCTCTTTGCTCTGGTCCCTGTGCGTTGTCGCAATTATCGGAGTGATTGCATGGGGATTCTTTCCCACCACTATGGCCTTGACTCTACTCGTTGCCTTCGGAACCATTTCCACACTCTGGTTCTTGTACATGGTCCTATAGGCCTATTAGATTTCCAGTATGCACTAGTCCCAATCAGCTCTTCCCGTCTGGTAGACTTTGTTCATGATTCTCCATAGCTTTGTGAAGGCTATAACATGGAGTATTTGTCACTTTTCTTGCTGCTGCATTGGATTTTCATTTTGGATCCTCAGTCCAGGACGTGCTTGCACAACACACGACTACACCCATCAACATAGGTGGGCACATAGACTGCCTCGTCTTGGCTACCTGGCTCGCGTTCGACGTTGGGGACTTCCAAACTATAAGCACATTCGTCTTCTACATTCGTGCCAGTTTCCAATATTCTTTTGGTGTGTATTGCACCATCATGCAGGTGTTGCATGCAACGTCCATTCCATCACACTGTACTGCTACTGTTCTGGTACTGTACTTTCAAATTTGTCTAAGAATTCATCCACTCTTGTCACCCCATCATAGGTTGGCAGTTCTCTTGCTTTAGTCATCACGCACTGCAGTGATCTAATCATTGTGTTACAATTCAGTGTTGTCACTTCGTGCAACCGATTCTGTTGGCATTCTATCTCTTCATCTGAATCTAAGTATAGGAACTGTCGTGCTTCCATGAGATTCTCCCATCTACTATCAGGTTCACTCAATCCTGGTTTTGTGGTGCTATCTAGTAAATGAAATCTAGTTAATTGTCACTTTCATCGTCGTGCACAAGTTCGATGTAGTGCGCACCTTCAGCCGGATCTAGCGGAACTACTACACAAAGGGACTTTTTATCAGGTTGATGAATCCATTCATATCAGTGGCCCAGTCTATTCCTAGCAACGCGGGGTAAGGGTTACTGTCATCAACAATCTCTATTACCTCAAAGTCCATCTGCGTGCTCGCACCTTCGATGTCCATTATTACCCCTTACAACCTTCCCATGGGCAAGATCTTTTGTTGGTTCGCCATCTTTAATTGAATAGGGGACTACTATAATGTGGACTTTCCCATACGTTCCCATGTCTATTTTGGTAACACATTCGCATCGGACCCTAGGTCTAGGATTACTTGTTCCATTTCATATTCAACAATCTGTGTCGTCAATCTCATCTCCCTCCCAGTGCACAATGTATGATTTCCTAGTTTCCAGACTATGCGCAGTTCCCCTGATCTGGCACACATAGTTATCAACTCTTGTAGTCCTTTAACCGCCTTATTATCGCCTATTAATTTCATGCCTGCCTCTAAAGGCAGTTAGAATAGAAGCATCCATCCTTGTCTCTGGTTGATCCTTAATACCTGAAGTAGAGGCCTCTGCGAAGCTCTTCTTAGCTTCCATAAATGTTTCCTTTGTGTGTTCCAAGTCAAACTCAGGTTCCTTTGTACGAGCCTTGCGAACCCATGTATCTTCCTCAGGCTGCTTCCCTTTATCTTCCCATGTGGTTGCGCCACTTTTGAGCATCATGTTCATGTTGGGGTCTTCTTCACACAATTCAGACCTCATCATTTGTATATTTTGAGTCAGAGTTGGCTATAGTATCCCTTTCTCGTGCATCTGTGCGATCAACGTAGGACAATCTATCATTTCATGATCAAACTGCTCACAATACGATCAAGATACTCTCATTGGGTTGGTATAATCGCAAGCGTAGTGCCTTGGTCCTTCGCAATTGTAACAGATTAGTTGTCCTTGGCCCATTCCTGGCCCCATTCCTCCTTGTCCTCAACCCCGGCCCTGAAATCCAGTGTGTGCCATCCCAGCGGCTAGGTCGAGGCCTCACATTTCCATCTGCATTCTATATGTTGGGGTATGCTCCATCATTAATTCATAGCTGTGACAAGTACATTCATTGTGGCCCACCGATCTAAAAAAGTTACAAAACAGCTGCTGTGGAGTCTGGGTATATTTCTGCAATAGATGACAGTTGTCTGCCTTGTGCTTTCCTCCTGTCTGGTATATCGCTCACCATAGTGAGGTTGTCACACTCCACCCTGCTTGTTCCTCCATTCTCAGTGACATGGGCCCCCCTCCTCCCAAGTTGTTCACGAATACTAGACAATGATCCTTATTGTGGCCCTAGCCTTTGCATTTTATACACCGCATTTCCTCGTGCACCTCAGGCTGCGGTACCCTATCCTGCTTCAAGCCCTGCATTTCCAGGCAGATATTTTGTAGCTGCGCATGAATATGTTGAAATCCTAGCCCTGGATCTTGTATCAGGATTTCATGGAACCTCATTGTCATTTCCAATGCTTCAGCCTAGTTTGAAGGCTTCTGCTGCGACAACATCATCCTCAGGTGGGTTGTCAAAGACACTACAAACCACGCATGGTGCTGCACATCCATTAGCATCATATTAGCCTTGTGGATCATACTCTTCGGCCTCTAATCCAGATCCTAGGGTGTCTCACCTGGATGCATCACGATCTCCTTAAATCCGATGATTGACTGCATCTCTGATTTTAGCTGGCTGAATTCTCTATTTAGTGCATTCTGGATCTCTGTTATTCCTATATTCGGGTGATCAGTTGAGTGCTTGTTATACTGTGTCAATGCATGATCCTTCAATGAACTCACTAGTGCAACCTTCTTAATGTTATTGTCTGTAACCGCTTGTGCTTCCCACACTGCTCTTACGACGAACGAGAACTGATTTGTGTCCTTATTTCCTACTCCTCTGAATAGCGGTAGCTTAACTGCACTCGCCATGTTGAACTATGGGGGTGGTGTAGGTGGGGTGGGTGATGATGGGGGTGAAGAAGGTGAAGCGGGTCATGGCGTGAATGGAGGTTATAACTGCAAAATGTGTTGTCTTATTAAACTGACCGCACTCCTTAGAGAAACCCGAGTGCACTCTTCCTCGCTTATTCACAGAGGTGAAATTAAAGGACTGTTTCATAACCATTTGATACCTTTGTAGACCTTTCCACTTTGCATCATTCTAATCATTAATGTATTCACACCACCCATTTTTCACATAACAAAATATTAATTTAGGTATTTAAAGATTTAATGTACTTACCTCACGGTCCCTTGAGAAAACATTTTTCTACTTCACTATAGCTTATAGTTGAGTCTATCACAAATATAGTGACAAATCCCCCTATTATCTAGTCGAGCCAATGGTTTATGGCCCACATGTTATTTGGAAATATAGTGTCTATGTAGAGCTGCTAGTCCCACTAAGACGGGTAGCTATCTTAGAAACAAACAGATTAAAGTTACTAACGTTTTCCTTTATGAGAAGTAGATAGAAGAGGAGCAAAGAATACCAACCTCGATCTTTCTCTAGGTCCCTTGCTTGTTCGCTCTCCCCTCTAACAAATCTTTGCCGCTCCTTCCTTGCTTACCTCGCTTCAAAGAGTACCTGTAAAGTCAAAGCAACATAATACCTTCAAAGTACAAAGATCTACAATCATAAACAATATAGGACCAGATATATATTTACCACACAAATGCATATATCATCAAACATACAAGAATGTGGAGGAAAAATTGAATAGATTTATTGATATAAAGATTAGAAGAGAGGATTACATCTCATTGATCTAACCCAACATCATCCTCCCAGCATGAAAGCCCTTCTTCACCTAACAAAAAGCTTAGATCACCCAACACTATGATGTTCCACCTGGAAACCAACAACACTTCCTTACAAGATGCAAAATTCCAGCCTCCGGATCTCTTGGATGAGGGTTCCATATATAGATGATTGCATGGGGGTGAGTCAGCTTCTGGGATTTTTATTAGTCTTCTCTCTAATAGTTCTTGATTCCACTTGGAGATTCATGATCTCTTACTCATCCCTGGGTGAATTTAGAGAGGCAAGTGTCATAGGAGAAGTTTCTAGAAGTTTCCAAGGTCATCCACCTTGCAAACTATCTCTGCCATTTGTCTACTCTTGCCCATAGCACCATATAGAAGGGATTTTCAGTATGCATCACACTTTTTGCATGTGGCAGGTGAGATGCATCACACCCTTTGCACTGAGCAGTCTGTATGGTTCAATTTTGACTAGTTCTGAGCAGTTTTCCATGGATAACTTCTAGGAGATGATGTAATCAGCTGACCTTGTTCCTTTAGGGTATGAAAAAATAGTTTTAGGGACTCATAAGCCCTTGGTTTATGGACATATATGATTGGGTTTGCAGTGCCGAAATATGTCTATAACAGTTGCCCCCTAAAGCATGAGTTCGAAAATCTCTTGATGTCGTTTGAAATGATTTATCATGAGGATCCAAGGTTTTTCGAACTAGAAGGCGACTTGTAATAAGATACAATACAATAAATTATCTTCATAATATTTTCATGATCTAGCTAAGGTGGGCATTCCCATGCTCAGCTTTATAAATTCATTTTCGTGTGCATAGGACAGACAACCGTCTGTGTGGCAGACTGATGATTTTGATAGAGTCATCATCCTTTGATTTGGATGATCATTTGTGTAGCAATGATGTCTTTATTTTCCTGAATATATCACAGCCCAGATGGATGAAACTAGATCTGGGGTCTTCAAACTCATTCAATCTTCAACCGAAGTACAAGTCGATCCATGTGAAAAGATGTTCTGGAGTCGAACATGGAAAGACATCGCTTGATTACCAGCCAATGATGTAAGTTGTTAACAAGGACTTGGTGTTGAACACCACGCAAAATCTTTCGGTCGAAGGCCGTTGATGTAAACCTATCGCCGGAAGTGAGAAACTTACCATTGAAGCATGCAAGCTTGAAAGTACTGAAGGGGTTGTTCCTAGGTCGACTTCTTGGATAATGAGTTGTCGTCGACAAGAAGTGACCCATCATAGGAGGGCCATAATGAATCCCACATCTACGACATGGAATAGAGAAAATGATTTTGTGGAGGTGAAAACGATCTGATGATACAGGGTTCAGGGTGGTGGTCATGAAAGAATGAAGGGTGAAGGTATTGCAGTGGGTGAGACACAAGTTGGGTTGGTGAATTCTCTGATTGACTTCTCTTGAACATATCGGTGACACTGAAATGGATTGGTAGCATTAATATGAAATATGGATGGTACGATGGACCAATGGTAATATGACTAGTGAATGGAATAACCCAACCCAACTCAATCATGGTGATGGAGTGAAAGTGTCATGTTCAAGAGTGACTCACTACCAATAAAGTTTCTTCAAGTTTTCTTCCCAATTTCTCCCAGTCATTGCTGACCAATACCTCTTTATTTTTATCAAGCTTGAGGAGGATAACATATGCTTTTTCTATAATTTTCCCTTCGGGAAAACCCGTCGCTATGTTTTAATGAGCCTGGCGACAGTGAAACTCATTCTTGTCTATATAGACAAGTTTGTCGCTATTGGTTTTAATGAGTTTAATGACAAAGACAAATTGGTCCTTTTTCAATTTTAGAGAGTCTGAAAAGGGACGGAAAGGAAACTCCAGTAATCCTTTTTTCGTCATATAATCCCTTAAGTCCGAAAAAGTATAAAATAATATGAAGGGGCTGAATTTTCGATAATTTTAATGAGTCGAACAAGACAAGTGCTCGATCTTTTTGTGTAATAATCCCTTAGGTCCAAAAAGATTAAAATCTAGAGGAGGGATATCACTTTCGATAGCTTTAACGAGCTGGAGAGACCAATTGCTCGGCAATCTTTTCATATTTTACGAGTCAGATGAAAAGAGCTTAAAGGGGACTCGTTTTTTGAGGAACGAGTGATATTTTCGGTTAGCAGCTAAGGTTTGGAATTTGCCAATCACGACAATGTTACAAGGATGGCGAACAGAATCACTCGTCGCAGTTGTTCCTCACAAGGGTAAACAATCAAATGGAGGCGTATGATCGACTAAAACAGAGTGGAGGTGATTGTAAGAACATGACCAAGGCTCAAAAGCTGATGATAATGCATTCACAATGGTTATTTACCAGATATTGGTTCATTTCTTAAAGAGCTTAAACTCTAGCAGAACATATGCTCATTTCCTAGGTTTAATTTTTAATGAGTTTGAACTTTGCATAAAACTGCTTGTGCCAGTCGTATAATAAGGATGTCTCACCGATAGGTTCAATTTTTAAGGAGCTTGCACCATTCAAAACTTTGCTCCGTATCCTTTCTTTATGTAAGCTAGGAATGACCAACCCTACAATTTTAAAGGTTTGAGAATCTACAAACTAAGAAAATAAATGGTCACTCTTCACTTGCATGCAAAAAAGTTTGCATGCCCCCAAGTATAGTGAAATTGAGTTTCCAGGCTACCATATAGAAGTTCTCACATTTGCACGATAGTCTCCATCCGCATAGTAGACAGAAACACTTCCCCACCTTAGTGCATTTGGAAAAAGGTGATTCTAGCTCCAACAACCTAACCTTAATGAGGGAATCTTATTCTGGTCTAATCCCATTTCTGTAAATGGAGGGGTGTCAGACTAGTCATATATCCTTCATGGAAACCTACCCTATACCCAAAGGTTCCCTGCTGAAGCAGACCAAGGTGCATGCCCCCTAGGTTTCAATCATGGCCACTGAATTACTAGCACTCTTTAGGTGGACAGACTGGAGATTGATGAGACATTCCTTACATGAAAAGGCCAGTTAGGGATGGCATTTGACTATTAGCTATGTGTGAGCTAGGGAATGAAAGCTGGTCTATGAGCTCGACCACTCGACCTTCATGCAGAAAACACATTACTCGAAAGAGTGAGGAGACAATGGCTCCCATGCTATAAATATAGTCATGCCCATGCTATAAATATAGTCATGCCCAAGGAGTAGATTATAATCTAAAGGTCCTTGGACTACCATTACATTCAGATAAATGGTTTTCCTTCTCAAAATTATAGGCAAACTTGGAAGGATCCCTAACAGTTGACTTGTTCCTTTGTCGAAGACTGTTAGATTTCTCATCTCAGGTAGAAGCGATGGTGAACCAATCACTTTCTAAGCAGTTGAAGAAATGATACTCACAAAAGCCCCTTCATCTATGATAGTACCGACCATGACCATTCTGTAAGCTTGTACAATGATTCGTAATGGTAAATTCGATGGTAAATGGGGTCTGCCTAGTAGATTCCAATCGAAGGAAATAACTAGGCTGCTTGGAGGTGGGACCAAATAAATGAATGGATACGACTCTGATGAATTTCCTTCCTATGACAAAGGAACATGTAGATTTCCCCTATGTTCATCGGAGTCTGTGTTTACGAAAATAATCTGAATGGTGTTGTTCTCATTCTCTTCGGTGACTATATCATCTGAAGATGGACCTTCCGAAGACAAGACTGGGTCAATTTCCATCTCGACCTATTGACTTTGGTCCGGTGTTGACTCAGAAGGTTTATCTTCAATGATAGATGCTTCGACTGGCCACAAAGGTGTGCCGGTCAAATTTTGAACTAGCGATGGACTCGGTGAGTTTCTTGTACCAAGGAGGAAGTTGTAGCGGTGAAGTAGGACAGTTATCCAAGACTTTTTTAGCTTTGTCTAAGAAGGGACAACGGTGGATGGCATTATCACCTTCACACAGTCTACAAGGAAATTTATATTTTCCTTTTTGCCTAGAGACTTCATTTTCACTAGTTGATGGTGTACTCTCAACATGATCGTCAGAGGTTGACGACATCAGATTGTGCAAATGAGGAGACCAGTCCCTTAAGATCCGAGGGATGCAAGGACAATCTCAATGATAGTGGTCTCCTTTGCAAATGACACATGGAGATTTAGGTTTTGACGGTGCAATATGTGGATTTTTTCTAGATGATGCATGGTTGCCCCTTTTTGCCTTTGGCTCCTTCTTCTTCTTCTCCTTCCCTTTCTTCTTCTTCTCAGTTACTTGTTTTTTAGCTTTACCAGCTTCACCAAGTGAAGAGGAAGGTGGGGAGGGAGAAACAAATGAAGCAGAAGGTTGGGGTTAACTCTAGTATCATCTAGTTGCTGACTTGAATGCTCAGGAATCACAGTGGTTTGAATGACAAAGGTCGATAAGAGCCATATTGGAAAGCCAATTTTCAGTACCGGGAGGGACAATGTGGTTGTATGAGGTCCACCAAAATCTCCCCAAGAAGAGAAAGAACTAGGATTTCCTCCAAGGGGAAATCCTTGGTTGGCGGACTCCATTTTTCTCAACCTAAGACCAATGAAGGAACAGTGATGTTATTCTGATTAAAATAAATTTTAACGCTTTGACACAACCTACATTTTCAATTTTTAAGAGTCGAGAAAAAGCTAAAGATGACTCTAGTCGCCTTTGATTTTTAATGAGCCTGAAGTGACAAGTGCTCAGATGGACCTTTGATTTTAAGGATTCTAACAAGGAATGAAAGAGACTACTCTGGAAATCTAGACAGAGGGATTACAAAACCAATCACAAAATTGCAGAATACTTTTTACAGTACGGTAGTCAATCTTCCCGAATGTTGTGCTCAGTGCATTGCGATCGATAGGGTGACAGACATGGCTTCCTAAGGATAAAGGATATAGCCTATTATTTTCTCCCAATATATACTCGACGGTACGTGGGAGCACAAGTCTGTACTAGCACTTGTCATCTCAAAGAGCAGGAATCACCCAATCTACAATGAAAGTGATAGTTACCAGGTTTTATGACGTCGGAATACGTCTCTAGACTAGACTTCTAAATGTTGTGTGTTAGGTTCCAAAGCATTTTTATGTTCATTGAATTTATTTTACAGTTGATCTTTATTAAGAACTTTTCCTTTCAGGTTCATCGTGTGATGTAGATATACAATTCCTAAAATGCAATCTAAGATGATAAATAATCGTTTAATCTTATTTTTGCAATGAAAATCCTAGCTACTATGGAAAGAGAAGCGGGATTCTTTCAACATAGAGCATAGAGCACACACTAGATGCACTGTCCTAAATCAAAATCAACAAGCAGTCTAAATGAAAATGCACATGCATGTATTCGTTTTCTTCTTTCTTCATTTGTGAATAACAAAAAGAATGCGAAGTACAAATCTGAATTGTTTCAAGTGATAGTACTAATGATTTTCTCTTCAAAAGAAAAAAGGAAGATAATGATGACACTTTGCAATTTTGAATTGAAAACTACTTTCGACGCTTGAAAAACTATTAATTCAAATCAAATAAAAGAGTAACAATGTGATCAACCATCAAGAACAATAGGATTCTTTTCTTTGACTGAAAATGACACTTAAGAAACTTCCAAATCAAAAGACGACGGTGTGATTACGCTACTTATTTGTAAAGGAAAACCGTAAATGGTGAACAATACATAAAAACATTTATAGTTCTTTGTACAATGGAGGCTGAATCATGCAAAGGAAGGGAGTTTCCACAGTGGTATACTGATCATAGATAGTAAAACTCCTGAATAAAGTTGAAGAGAGTGAACAAAAAACCAAAATCTGGAAGCAGAAAAAGTCTTATTTGATCATCGCACCTGTAACACAGGGAAAGAGCGATGCATCCCATATATTGCACACGGGAGGTGCGATGCATCCAGATTCACAAGAGGAGAAGGTGCGATGGTCCAGGGATGAGACTTCAACTTGGTTCTTGGTCACTGTTTGCAGCTTAGTTCAGGGATTTAGGCTGAGCTAATGATAGTCAGTAAAGACCAATCACAGGGGATGATCTAATGAGGTTACTTGAGCCAATAGCAGGGAAGTTAGGATGTTTGCAAATCAATTGTTTAGCTTATAAACAAAACCCGGAGATAAACTGAAGCAGAATTGATCTACTTTGCACTTGCATAGCAAATGCAATTCAAAGGCTAGCTGGCTTGACTTCAGGCTCCATCTGTCATTTATAAAGCAAACAAATATAGACAAGCAAACAAGCTATTCGCTCACCAGTGGAGTCGCCATTTTGTTATCAGGAAATCTAGTGTCTATGCAGAGCTGCTAGTCCCACTAAGACGGGTAGCTATCTTAGAAACAAACAGATTAAAGTTACTTACATTTTCTTTTATGAGAAGTAGATAGGAAAGGAGCAAATAATACCAACCTCTATCTTTCGTTTGGTCCCTTTCTTGTTCCCTCTCCCTTCTGATAGATCTTTGCCACCCCTTCGTTGCTTACCCCACTTCAAAGAGTACCTGTAAAGTCAAAGCATCATAATACCTTCAAAGTACATAGATCTACAATCATAAACAATATAGGACCAGATATATATTTACCACACAAATGCATATATCATCAAACATACAAGAATGTGGAGGAAAACTTGAATAGCTTTATTGGTATAAAGATTAGAAGAGAGGATTACAACCCATTGATCTGACCCAACATCATCCTCCTAGAATGAGAGCCCTTCTTCACCTCATGAAAAGCTTAGATCACCCAACACTATTACGTTCCACTAGGAAACCAATAACACTTCCTTACAAGATGCAAAATTCCAGCCTCTGGATCTCTGGGATGAGGGATCCATATATACATGATTGCAGGGGGGTGAGTTAGCTTCTGGGCTTTTTATTAGTGTCTTCTCTCTGATAGTTCTTGATTCCACTTGGAGATTCATGATCTCTTACTCATCCCTGGGTGAATTTAGAGAGGCAAGTGTCACAGGAGAAGTTTCTGGAAGATGCCAAGATTATCCACCTTGCATGTGGCGGGTGAGATGCATCGCACCCTTTGGCACTGAGCAGTCTGTATGGTCTAGTTTTGACCAGTTCTGAGCAGGTTTCCATGGAGAACTTTTGGGAGATGATGTAATCAGCTGACCTTGTTCCTTTAGGGTATGAACCAACACTTTTAGGGACTCATAAGTTGTTGGTTTATGGACATATATGATTTGGGTTACAGTGCCCAAATATGTCTATAACACCATGTTATCTTATCTTTTGATGCCTCCAGTCTACATACTAATTCCAGAGCTTACACTATCAGTTGATCATGCTTATACCTTCCCTGGTTGTCGGCTAACCTTGTGATCAATCATATAGCTTTGAAGAGAAGGACATAAAGAAGATCTCGTGGATTTGTATATATACGTAGTGATCCAGCCACCTCTTCTTGGATATCTGTGGAGTTCTATTTTCCTGTGTCACAAACTCATGAAGCGTCTGGTCCAACCAATCTTCAATTTCCTTCTTTGTAGGATTCTAATGTTCTAACATCAGACACCCCTTAGGAAGATCTTGGTCCTGGCAATGAAACCATTTGTTGGCTTGTTGGGGCCTGACCCAGGTTCAGAAGTGATTTAGCCGAACAAATCCCAAAACTACCGGCCCTTTTAGCAATAGTCCATGAAGTGCGGACTGAGGTCTCACCTGAGGTAATATGGGAGTGTGCTAGAGCCAGCATTTCGTACCCTAGGGATGTCTTGATGAAGTCTAGGAAGTTCGCGAACTGAGCCTGCACACTCACACTGCTTCGCGTATCTGTCTAACCTTTGCGTAGCTCTGTAAAGAGTGCAAAGAGGCACGGTCCAAATCCTTTAACCTGACTACATTATTATTATAGATCTTAACTTAATTTTGTGGGCCCACTATTCTTACTAATCTTTCAATATTCATAACCAATGCGCACAATCATAAACTGTAAGGTGATGCATAAACATATAATAGAAGCATAAATATACAAATCTGCAAATAGATGCACAATAGTTCCAAATGAACTTAGCTTTTATTAAACATTTGTTTTGTTACAATCCCAACTCCACCCTACGCACTCAGCTACAGTGGTCCGCACACACAGCTGCAGACTTTTCCAAGCCTCCGTGCACATAGCTGCAGAGCCTCTTCCTACCCGTACAACCCAAGACTCAAACTTATAGACTCAGAGTGAATATCACATTCAAAAACCCATATCACTTGAACTCAAGACTAAACTACCTTCTACACTTAGAGCCTTACTCTATTTATACATTCCCATGGTCCGCAGACCATGGGTAGGCCGACACATTCTATACTAAATTACAATATTCTGGGGCAGACAACCCTAGTCTCTTGTGCTCAGCGCCCGCATTTTGTGGGGTCTTACATTTCATTTGACCAAATTTCAGGCTTCAAGCCCCAAAAATTCGCTATGGGGGGATCCACTACCCAACAATCATGGAAATTAAAGGACATTTTGTGTTTAAAATCATATTTGTTGTTGGGAAAATACATTGTCATAAATTCATGAGGGAATTAAGATGATTATGTAAAACTCCACTCTATAGACTAGACAATGTTAGAATAAATGAAAATTGGAAACAAGTCCTTGATCAAGAGAATGATGCATATGCATGTGAGACAAATGAAAATACATAAAGAAATGACAATAAGGATTATTTTGAAAAGGAGGAGGTAAAAAAAACATTATTACATCGATTTAGCGATTCATATAGTTTTTATGATCTTTGTAATAATTACATAATAAATGGTCCAGGTGAATTCTATATGCCTTTAGCAATATTGAAGGATAAGTGGTGAGAGTAGATCAAATTTCCCACACTAGTTTGTAGAAGAAAAGAATTATAAAGTGTTAGGATAAACTTTACATATAACAATACTGCTAAGTGGGAATTTTTGCATCAAGAACATGATTTTGTGTATCATATAATTAATTTGATTTACAAAATACCGTGAGTTATCCTAAATCAAGTATTCTGTTGTATTTTGATTAGCATAAGAAAAGGATAGTTAAAATATAAAAAAAAAACTAATACTAAGGACGTTAAAAAAATGACAAATTTGAAATGCATTCTTGCATCGAACATTGCCTATATGGATCATAGACGAATACAGACATCGTCGAACAATTTTTCACATTTATGTAAGAACTTATATGTAATGATCCAATAGATAGGTCCACCCACTTTCCTTTCTTGGTTTGGAAGTGATGAACATATATCGTATCCTTTAGTAAAGGATTTGCAACAAAAACACTAAGAAAACAATCATCTACTAAAATTCAAGTAGATAAAGATGATATTTATACCTTGATAAGAAATGACCCCATTACCTATGTACCATATTACAGAAGTAGAATGAATTCTTTATGTCAAGTAGTTTCACATCATTCCAAGTACATTGGTGATGTCGTTGATTATTTCTTTGTACCAAAATTTCAAAACCAAGGAAGCCAACATGAAAATGGATTGATATGGTTTTAAAATGCTCTGATATATTGAACAAGTATGAATATTGAAATCGAAAACTTTTTGAAAAGTACTAGTCTTGGAATTAAACTAAACTAGCTACAAATATGAAAAATGTTCAATGTCATCGTCCCATAAGAACTTGCAGGAAAGGAAAACAGATGCATTTCAAGTTCAATTTTCCAATACCACCAATGCCAAGAACAAAAATATTTGAGCCTATGGAATTCTAAAATACGAAAGGAAAGGCGAACACAAAAGTGAAATTTGGTGGACTATAGCATATGGAACATGATGTGACATACATTTTATAGTTTTCTAGAAAAAAATAGGTATAAATGAATCTCATTATGTCCATACAATTCAGTGTACTATGAAACAATGAATAATCTTGTTGAAAAGAGAACCAACAAACATTTGGACTAATATATTTTCTTGACATATTCTATTAATATGTGGCACAAATATTGATGCTCAATTTCTACTCTACTCATATGGTACAACTAGTTATTATAGTTCATATATGATAAATGTAGATAAAATAATGACATTGATGTTTAAATGTGTGGAAATTGAGTGTCAAAGTAACAATTATGATATCATAGAAACAATTGCAAAGCTTAGAAAATCTTTATAGAACTTATACAAGATGTCTACAAAACAAGGTGGATATATAGTGTTGTCAATGCAATTAAATGCTAGTTTAAGAAAATATATATTTATTAATACTTCAACAATATATGGTAAAAACAATTCATTAAAGAAACCAAAAGTCCTAGAATGTGAACCAGATAATTCAAAAAACATAGAATCTTTATCAATTATTGATCACTATGTGCAATGACTAGAAAACATCAAATATGTATGTTTAGCATAATTTGCATCGTGTTACACACTACAAGGAAAAAGAAAGAGGAGATGCTGAGAGACCATATGTTATAAGGTGCGTAATGTATAGAAAACATATTGATGCTGATAACTATTAC
>APFE031479719.1:0-20398 GCA_000404065.3 Pinus taeda
TGAATCGAATGTGATCTTTTCCTCCTTTTCCTCCCTTAATATAACTCCAAGTGACTTTTGGGTGATCCAAGTGACTTTTGGGTGATCTCTAAATCCAATGGCTGAAAATAGATTTAGATCAATGGCTGAGATTAAATGCACATTTAAATCTCACTTTCTATTTTTTAATTCACCCACTTTAATAAAGACCCACTTAGTCATTTATTTCCAAAGTCACTTTTCCTTTCTAATTTTTCATTGACTTTATAAAAGTCACTTTAAAATTAGACGTAGTAACTTTATCACTTAAAGTCACTTTTAAATTAGATTTTAACTTTATAAAAATTATAAAGTCACTTTAGGAGAAAAATTAAAATCTTTTGGACACTTTTCCCTAGGCCAAAGATCAAAGCCTAAGGGAACCACCTGTCCTCCGGTACCAAATTTCAACAAGTTAACTGCTCGGGGCTTAAGGGGTAAGAGCATGATTGTGAGATATAGCAGTGGATATCCCTTTTAAAGTAGGGCGGTTCATTGGCCACTAGGGGTTGGGACAATCATGGGTTCCTAAATGATAAAGGAGGCTCATCTAGGGCCTGTAGGAACTAGGGTGATGGCCACAAAGATGGGGTAGAGCTCATGTATTGGCTTTTGCCCACGTGCTAAGTGTGTTTGTCCAGGCCATCTTTTGCGTTTTGTGGTACATTTTCTGTTGAATGTAGCCAATTATACTTTTACTTTCTTTTTTTTTCGCTGCATCAATCTCTAGTGCTGATCCAGATTTAAATATGAACACAACAAATAACCATAAATACAAAGATGCAGTAGAAATAACACTTCATTTCATTAATATCAAATACTCAAATATGCTTACAAACATAATGGAAATAAGACTAGCTCGAGCGATGGTAGCTTATCTCTGAGAAGAGATGTGGCTGCTACATGCCTCTGAACTGAGTTACAATGAGGCTCAAGGGCCTTTTTATTATTGAACAATAAGAGCAAACCCTAAACAACCAAAACCCTAACCCGAGGAGATGTAACACCAAGAGTTTATGGGCTCCGTTGGGGTGAGTTAGACAACCAACTTCCCGGGGTTGCGACTTGGTCATATTATCTCCGTTTGACGCGCATGATAACCTGTTGGAAAGATCTCTCCCAGGACTATGACAAATAAAAACAATTTTATGCACAAAATCGCTAGCAATAGATTGCCAAAAAAATGTAGCTTAGGGCCTCAAAATGGCTTCGGAAGTTTAGGACCTGAAAAATTGCTAAAAATAAGAAACTGTGTTACAATTAAGGAAACTTAAAAATTGAGAGAAACAATGGTGGGGGTCCAAGCGGAATTGACGGGTGGCCACCAATATCCACCTGGATCATTCCTCCCCCCTTAGGAAGCAATGGTCCCCATTGCGTTGAGTTCCTCCATGAGATGAGGAAACTTTTGTTGAACTTGGTCCCTGGTGAGTCACTTGCCCTGGTGAAGGAGTTGGCCTGCTTTGACAACTCGATACAATTGGATCTTCTGCTGGCGAGTGTTCTTGATCTGCGTGTCCATGATGTGATCAGTTGTGGCTTGCTCCATGCAATCTGGGTTTAACTCTATAGCTGTGAGTTTTTCTGCAATGTCTGATTTGCCCAACAATGGTGGGAAGTATGGTCGAAGGCGGTCCACATTGAACACTGAGTGCAGGCCAAGGAATGGAGGAATGTTGAGCTCAAATGCATTGTCGCCCACAGCCTTGGTAATGGTGTAAGGACCATATCAGAGTGGTCTGTGTTTACGATAGGCTCCGGTAAGGCGTTCCTTCTGCAAATGCAACTAGACTTTGTTGCCCGCCCGAAACTTGTGTGGCACCCAATGTTGATCATGTCGTTGCTTGTACTTGGCATTTGATTTCTCCATAATGTCATGGACCTGCTGGCGGATATGTTGGATGTGCTCAATGAAGCTGTTTGCCTTATCGGCTTCCGATTAGACATGAGCTGAATCTGCCTGAGTAACTGCAAATGGTATGGCCACATCAATGGGATATAGTGGCTGGAATCCTAAGCCCACCTAAAAAGGGTTGTGGCTAGTCAAGTTGTGGAGAGCTCGGTTATAGCTATGCTGGACATAGGGAAGGCTCTCATCCCATGTGCGTGGATGCTTTAAGTTGTACATGCGCAGAATATGTACGATCATTCTGTTGACAACCTTTGTCTGGCCATCAGTTTAGGGATGGAACGTTGTTGACTGAGTGAGCTTGGTGTCCAACATCGACCAGAAACTGGACCAAAATGTATTGAGGAACTTGTTGTCTCGATCTGAGATGATAGACTGTGGGATCCCAAAGTGTACCCACACTCGTTCAAAGAAGAGTTTAGCAGTGGCTTCTGTTGTGATATTCTTCTTGCAAGTCGCTAGAATGGCCATCTTCGAGAATTTGTCAACGACCACAAAAACGCAGTCGTTGCCATGCTTAGTAGAAGAAAGGCTCGACATGGGGTAGGCAGTGGAGTATAGAGGGCTTGCTTCTTGATGGTTGGTTAGTTTGGCAATGGTGCAGGCATTGCAGGATCTAATGTATTTCCTAAAATCCTATCGAAGATTCGGCCAATAGAAATACTTCTGCAGTATTGCCACTGTTTTCTCGACCCCGAAATGCCCAACGGCCCAACTATAATGAGCTTCCAAAATCATCTTGGCTCACTCGCTTAAAGGAACACAAAGGTGTCCCAGGTGGCATAGCAGGGCATCCTAGAGGTGAAAATCTGGAACTTACTGACCCTCCAAGAGCATCTGGTATGTGTGGCCGAACTCTGGGTCGCTTTTGTAGAGAAATGGCCAATCAGAAGTCTCGTGCCCACAAGAGTTGAACATGGTGGTTAACGCCATGATCGGTGGTCGGTTGAGGCAGTCTGCAACATTATTGGTGCTACCCTTCTTATACTTGATATTCAAATGGAACTGCTACAGGTATGTGGACCACTTTTGATGGCAATCATTTTGCAACTTCCCTTGCGTCTGTATGAACTGCAGGGGTCGGTGGTTTGTGTGGATGACCGTTTCCTTCCCTAAAATGTAATGCTTCCATTGTCGGCAAGCCTGGACAATGGAATACATTTCTTTGTCATAAGTGGATACTTCCGCACTGTGTTTGAAAGTGTCTCACTGTGATATGCCACTGGATTCCCCTGTTGAGTAAGGACTGCCCTAATAGCATAGTCAGAGGCATTTGTCTCGATCTCAAATGGCTATTGCAAATCTGGTAAAGTGAGCACGGGTGTAGAGCAGAGGTGATGTTTCAACTTTGTGAATGCCTTCTGTTGAGATTCAGACTAAAAGAATTTTGCTTTCGCTCCTCCCTTCGTGACTTGACTCAAGGGCCAAGTGATATGAGAGAATCCCAACACGAACCTACGGTATAAATTGGCAAGACCTAGAAAGCTACGGAGCTTTGTCAGAGTGGTTGGGGCTTTCCAATCCCGAATGACTTGGATCTTGGCTAGATCCACACACACCCCTCATTTATCAACAGTGAGTTTGTACTTTCATCCTTCTGCTCACAGTAGGTTTCCCACCAGTCTTTGACGTGGGGGGTTGCTTTGAGAAGTGCAAAGGTGATATTTTTCCGGCTGGAAAAATCATGAACGGAAAAATATCCTTCTAGTAGATTTAACCATTTATTTACACCGTTTACAACTGTCTGACCCTCAAATATGGGAATGTCAAAGTTAACTTGTACCTTAAAGGATGTGGCGCTTCCAGAGTAGCTGCTGGAAGTAGATGCGTCGCCCCTGGGTAGCCACTGAAGGATGTGGGAAAAGTTGTCCATCATCGCGTTCCTTTGTTGCTCGAGAGCTTCCTTGAGCAAGATTTTAATATGATTTCTTGCCCCCTCGTCTTTCTTTTCATTTTCCATGGGAGGTCGTTGGGATTTGCGAGGCTGGTCTTGCAAAGGTTCGACAAGTTCAAGCCCTAATTCCTTATATCCCGACCTCGTTGGGGACATGTAAAGAAAAACAGAGAAAGAGTAGACCGCCTCTGATACCACTGCTCCAGATTTAAGCAAGAACGCAACAAATTACAGATACAACCATAAATACAAAGATGCAGTAGAAATAACACTTCATTTCATTAATATCAAATACTGAAATATGCTTACAAACAGAATGGAAATAAGACTATCTCGGGTGATGGTAGCTTATCTCTGAGAAGAGATGCGGTGGCTACATGCCTCTGAATTGTGTTACAATGAGGCTCAAGGGCCTTTTTATTATTGAACAATAAGAGCAAACCCTAAACAACCAAAACCCTAACCGGAGGAGATGTAACACCAAGAGTTTATGGGCCCCGTTGGGGTAAGTTGGACACCCAACTTCCCGGGGTCGCGACTTGGTCATATTATCTCCGTTTGATGCACATAATAACCCGTCAGAAAGATATCTTCGAGGAATACGATGTAAAAGACGATTATAAGCAGAAAATTGTTGGCTGTAGATTGCCAAAAAAACGTCGTTTAGGGCTTCAAAACGGCTTCGGAAGTTTAGGACCAGAAAAACTGCTAAAAATAGTAAACTGTGTTACAATTAAGGAAACTGAAAAACTGAAAGAAACAATGGTGGGGGTGTAAGTGGAATTGGTGGGTGGCCACCAATATCCACCTGGATCAAGGGCATCATTCCAATTTTGACACAAGGTGTGGGCAAGGGGAAGGGGAGAGCTAACCCTATGTGGACCCAGTGGAGGAATGTGGACTCAGATGGGAGAAATGATGAATGAGGTCATAATGAGTGGCAAGGTGGCAATATATGTGGATGAAGGAGCGAGACCACACAACCAAAATCAGGGTTTCCCATGAAGTACCATCCTTAAAGCCAAAAGGGTCAGTAAAAGAGATCCCACGTGACTAGAATCCAAGGTTAACATCCAAAAAGGGTTTAGGGGATGAGCACAAACCTAGCCCATTCTTTTCGCCGAATGCCCCCATTAATCCATGCCCAGAAGTGTCCATGATAAGCAAACTGCTATACTCAATTACCAAATGACAAGGCATACCTTTAGGTTCGAGAGGCCCACGTTCAAACATACGATTATGGCAGATGGGTGAGGGACCACATGGTTGGCTCAGGTGGCAGAGAAATGGCGCAACGATCTAGTTGGTGGTTGCAAGGGGCTGCTGGCTACTGGTTGAGGACCATCTTCGAGAAAAAAATTCTCTTGGGGATATCAACCACAAAATGGTGGGTAACATTTGGCTCCAATTGGGACATGATCTCTCTCGAGGTGGACGAAGCTACTCGAACAGGAGGTCACGAGAACTCCAACAATCTCTTGGTTATCGCAAACATGTTACTTGCACATATCAACGATTGAACCCATAGGGCAGCGTGTTTTTTTCATGGTGTCTTATGATCACCATGCTTAGTGTTAGGCCATAAAATCAATAGAAAAATAAAATATGCAAATTTTACTTTAAATGCAACTAATCTGCTATGAGAAATATCGTATGAGGTTAGTTCTAATGCAAAATCAACATGTGATGCATCCTACTCTAACATGCATAACATACAATGTCAAGTGCTAGGTATAATCATAGACCCAATGCAACCAACATGTCAATTGATCAATACAAGAATGCATGCTTCCATGATTATTTTTGCAGTGCACCTGACAATACAAATGGGAATAATGATATGAGGGGTTGCGAGGGAGGGAGGTGGGAAAACATGAGACCCATATGCCATAGAAAGGAACCCTGGAAGAAGGAAAAAACACGAGTCAAGAGGATTGGATTTGATCCTCCAACTAGGAGACGGAAATGTCAATGACCAAGTATATGAATCTTCGATGAAGAACTATCTCGGGCCTATCATACTTAGGGTAAGAAGGAGTGAAAGACTCAGTCATGTTTAAGATGATGCTATTTTGGTCATTGGGAAAATAAGAAGTGGACTCATCATTCTATTTGGGAAAAAACCATGATTCCTAGTTCTTCATAGGGGAAAGCAACTCTTCATCAAGACTAGAATGAACATTATCACAAACATCTATTTCCAGGGTAGGAGAGGAACGCTCAAACATGAAGAAAAACCCTTTGTCGATGGCATAGCCTATGGAAGCATCTTTCTTAATTTCTTCTATATTAGAATCATCAGAATTTTCCACAACCTTGGAAGGCTCTTCTTTGATTGAATCATCTTGGAACATAAAGAAAATACCTTTCGGACCACTAGGAAGGGCTTTATAAGGACTAACATTGTTCTTCAGAAGGGGCGAAGTATTTTCTTCTTCTCTGAGCTCATTCTTATTGAATTGAGAAACCATGGGGTGTTCATTTCTATAATCATACCCAATTTCCCAATCAACAACCCAAAAATCACTCATAGATTCTTCGTTTATTTGACTATCATGATCTTCCTCAGAATCCTCCCATTCTTCGCTGTATATTTGGTGTTGGTTAGGATGCCATTCATTCTCTTCTTTAGATAGGGAGTACTTTTCCTCCTTCATTCCTTCCCGAAGAATGATCTCCAAAGTATTTACTACATGATTTTGACAAAATGCCTCAAGAAGAAGGGGTCATCGGTAGGACACTCTTTATATTCACTCTTTGTGTTACAGAGTGTTACCGATTGCTCACAATGTTATGAATATAATTCATATAAAATTAATAAATAAAATAAAAATATAATGATAAATAATAATAATTAATTAACTAATGAACCATTAGTTAGTAATGAAGAGGCATGTCTTAGAGACATGACCATTCATGAAAGGGCACCTGCCTAGGGTATATAAGCAGTCCCTCATTCTCATTTGTAATCATCTCATATTAATTCATGTACAATGTTCAATATACAGTTACATGTCTTACAATGGAAATTTATGTCTTTGAAGTATTTTAAAGATTTCCGCTTTGTATACGATTTTTGGTTGTTCAATTGGTATCAGAGCCACGTTGGTTGATCCTCGTCTTTGGCCATTAACTTGCATCACAACTAAAGTGTTTTGTTACACGAGTTGGAGTTTCTCCATTTTCGGTCAGACCCTTGGCCACTTAAAAAAAAGGAATTCGATTTTTTTTTTTTGAAATTTTATTTATTTATTTATTTTATTTTTATAAAATGAAAGAGTTAAAAAATAAAAATAAAATTTATTTAATTAAAAAAATAAAATAATAATGACTGTGGCCATTGACATTGCAATGATTCTAGTAAAAAAAATTATTCCGATGTAAATTTTGAAGGAGCACATTTGTATATATAAAAAGGTTCTACTACATTATTGATAAAAAGTGCATGATAAAGTCCAAGGGGAATCTTTCCAAATATCTTTAAAACTATACGTAAGAGAAGGAAGAGTAGATAAGATTATCTTGATTTTTCATTAAGTGGTTTACAAAGTCGTGGTTTTAGCAACCCATGGTAATTGCCCAGGTATTTTCAAGGTAAAATAAGAACAAAAAGAACACACAATCTCTTTATCTGAATGGTAAGTTTTACTTTTTGCGTAAAGAAAATTAACTGAGTCAAAGGCACATAAGTGGACATATATTTTATATGATACCCCAAAGAGGTGAATAGCCATATTTCACTAGGGTTGTAATTTTTTAAAAAGAAAAAAGAACTATAAATTTATATAGAAAAAAAGTTTACATAAAAAAAAAAACAAAATAAAGTAAAAAAAGAAAAAGAAGTTAAAAAAAATTATAAAAAAAAGAGTATAAGAATAAAAAAAAAATGCGGAGAATAAAAAAAAGCATTATAAAAAATAAAAAAAATTAGGAATTTTTTTTTATTTTTATTTTTAGAATCCATAAAGGTATTCAAATTCACTAAAGAAAACGAGGTTATCATTAAACCTTAAGCTCATCGACGAACACAAAAGAAGCCCATTTTTGAAGAAAAAAGGAAATGGAGTTTATAATTGGAAGATGAACAAAGAAACTATGGATTCCATACATAACTCTACATTTTGGACCAGATGTCCATTTTGTCGAACAAAAGATCAATATTTGTCGATTTTTTAAAATCACACAATGCCTTGTGCAAAATGTCGAAGGTTGTTTACTTTGGAAGAATATCAAGATAATACCCAGACAAAAATAAAAAGATTAAAGGAAGAAATCACAAAATTTCAGCAAAAGAACGAAGCATTAGAAAAGAAATATAAAGATCTCGAAGATTGGTTTCATGAAAAATCAATAGAAAGCAATGAAGAAATTTGGTGTCTAAGGGTCCACAATGAGAAATTACTTTCATAGATAAAAAAGTCCAAGGTTAAGAAACAATGACTAAAACATGAAAACGAAAGTTTTGATAAGGAACTAAAGCAGAATCTATCAGAAAAAAGAAAATTTTGTGCCTAAGAACCCTTAATAAAAATTTATTAGAGCAAATAAAAAATTTAAAAGATCATGAGAAAGACATTAAGGACAATGTCAACAATGGCAAACTTTCACGTCTAAGGAATCATAACCAAGCCTTACTTACCCAAAGAAAGGAGCTTAAAAGTGACAAGAAATCACTAAATTACAAGTTAGAACGACTTCAAGAAGTAGTATCGAAGTCTCTTGTCGTTTTAGTCCAAGTTGAAGATAAAGAAACAAATACCGATCTAGTGAAAATTGTAATTCAGGCAGAGGATAAACCTACTGAAGTGAAGACACATGCAAAAGTTGCAGTTCAAACGATGGACATTCCAGATGATGATTCAGTAGGCAACTCAACAACAACACTTGAAGAAAATCAGGAAACAACCACTAACATGATAAAGGAAAGTCCAATTAGAAGAACTATTTATCGACATTCGAATCACAAGAACAGACTTTCCAATCAATCTACATACCAGTATCACTTAGAAAATAAACGACAAATTTATGTTCCCAAGAATACCGAAGTTTGCAGAATCCAGTCCTACCATAACTATTCATCACAAATTTCCAGAGATCAGAAGATTCCACGAAAGATTAATCTAGGATGGTCTGATCCATTCTCAGTATGACAATTTTGTCTATCACTTGGTGCATCATATCATCTTGTATCAATGAAGTTGAAGACGAGAAAATATCCTCAGTAAGTTTTGACGAGAAAACTTCTTGAAGAGAAAGGCAATGTTATGAATATAATTCATATAAAAATAATAAATATAAATACAAATATAATAATAAATAATAATAATTAATTAACTAATGGTTAGTTAGTAATGAACAGGCATGTTTTAGAGACACGACCATTCATGAAAGGGCACCTGCATAAGCTATATAATAGGCCCTCATTCTTATTTGTAATCATCTCATATCAATTCATATACAATATTCAATATACAGTTACATGTCTTACAATGGACATTTACGTCTTTGAAGTATTTTAAAGATTTCCACTGCATATACAACTTTTGGTCGTTACACACAATAGTAGGAGAAAATCTCTTGGGAGTTATATGTGACTATCAGTTTCTTGCAAGACTTTTCATATTCCATCATCCATTCTTGCAATGTTTGAAGGTTCTCGGGATTGAGATCTTCCTCATTATCCTTAGAGGACATGCTTTCCAATTCATGGGGCTCTTCTTTGGTACCATCCTTAAAGTATGCATCGATAAGACACTCTTCCTCAAGCATAAAACCATATTCAATAACTTCCTCCTCTTGAAGGGCCACGTCTAACATTTGGCATATATCTTCATGAGACTGGAAACCCGACCCTTCATGTAACAAGAAGTGCATTGTCAACATTGGAGGAGAAAGAATGCTTTTAGGTTCACATGACTCAAGCCAATTAGTATTTGGGATAATGGATAGGACAAAATATTCCATTTGGTTAGAAGTTTGAGTTATATTTTGCTTTGAAAGATACCTCATGAACCTTACAATGTGATTGGATGCAGACAGTGTTGATAATATCGCCGAGATATCGGCGATATTCGGAAATATCGCGATATTTTCGGCGAGCCGATATATCGCCGACAAAATATCGCGATATTTTCGGCTTTTGAAAATATCGCGAGATTTCCGAAATATCGTCGATATTTTGGAAAATATCACGCGACGATCGAAAATATCGCCCGGTGACTGTAAAATTTTTTTTCATGGCCTATAGAAATCTAATTTTGGTTTTTTTTTCATATCATTTTCATTTCTGATTGCTGGAGAAGGAAGGGGAGAGCTATGTGGTTGCCAAGGAGGGTTTGAGCATTCTAGGCCCTAGTATTGATATGCTATTCATGGTAATGTTAAATTCTTAAAGTAAAAGTGACATTCTCCTTAATCTTCATTTTCATCCTTTTACTTAAATTTTTAACATTACCATGAAATGACTCAGGATGTTTGAGAGTGGTTCCGGCCTCATTGGATTTCATATGGAGAAAGTAGAATTTTAGATTTCATTCAAAATGCAGCAGACTTATCAGTTTTTTAGTATTTCAGGATTGGGAGATTGTAATGTTTCCAGGTGACACCAACTGCCTGGGCAACCCCTGCCACCAGTAGAGGACGTGGTCTACCTCCTATAGCTCCTACTTTTGGTTCTTCAGCTTCTAGAGCATAGCAAACTCCACTGCCAACTCCACCAGCACTAGCATCTACATCTAGACGGAAAGGGAAAGCTGTGGCATTTTCTCGCAAGAGGGGAAGAGGAAATCAATAGGTTTAGACTTTAGTTATTTTCTTATGTGCTTGTAAGTTGTACATGAACAATGAACATTGAATATTCAAGAATCAAGACCAAGCATATCACATTCTAATTTCTAAGTAAATTTTGATTCTATTTATTTTTTTAAAGTGAACTATGAACTTTGAGAAGTAATTATATTTTAATTTGATTAGATAAGTTGCAACCTGCAAATTAATATGGATAAAAAAACTATATTTCGGTATATATATATATATATATATATAAAAAACGTGTCCCTCGTGTCTTGTTTCCAGGTCGTTGCGTTTCGTATTGAATACTATTATACTCGTATTTACGTGTCCTCTGTGTCTCGTGTCCTCGTGTCATGTGACTTAGCTTAGACAATATTGATGTATTGTCTCCATGGAGGGTGGAGTCTGAGGAGCCCCTCTTGGAGGAGTCACCTTCACGGTTAGAGCCAGTGGTAGATGATCCATTAGAGCAGGGGCAGCAAGAGGAGGACTCGGAGTCAGAGAAGCAGCAGCACTCAGAGGAGGAGCAGGAGGAAGAGGAGGAGGACACTGTGGGAGCATCAGCATCAACACCATCTGCTATAGATATAGGAGAGCATAGCACCATACCTAGCACTCATTATTTGACATTAGGTGCAGAGGCAGGGTCAGGGCCTCCTACTACTAGGGGCAGGCTTGGCAAACAGCCCATCATGTTTTCCCGTAAAAGGGGGAAAGGGCAGTGATTTCAGATAGATAGCTGCTAGTTTTATTTGTTATGTTACATATAACTCATGATGATGAGATACTTTTATATATGTGATGTTATTTTGTATTGGTTCTCCACATTTGAGTCCTTGAATGGGCAATTATCAGGGATCAGCAGGATTTGGTATCGCCTTTGATGTATCATTTCTATTTGACATCATATATATCAATGTTCTCTTCATATTTATGTGCCGATGTGTTTATTTCATGTTGTTATTGCTTTATATGTTTAAAAATCTTTAAAAAATGAATATATTATGCATTTTTTATGCTTGTCGATATTTGCCGATATTTTCGTCAATATTGCCGATAAGATATTTTCTGGACCCTCGCCGATATTTTCTCGATACCGATATTATCGACACTGGCTGCAGAATGTGGATCCCCATTGAACATTGGCATATTCTTCATGCATTCCGATGAGGGATATTGCGGGATCCTTGTCACCTTTATGCGGGAATATATGTGGTCAACATGTTGCTGGATCCTTATTGACATGGGAGTCATCAGGGTGAATGAATATGCTTTGACAAATGCTTGCTTCACCCTACAAGCATTGACTTTAGAGATCAATGAAGAACTAGGGCTTCGTTCTTCCAATGGAGCTGCCAATAATGATATGTCAATATGCCGTATGGGAAACAAAACACACCTTTTGTGTCTCTGACAATGGTGCCAAAATGTTACCACTCAAACTAGTAGGGGGCCTAAAAGGGACTCCTAAAAGGACAACTGCTAGATCAAGGGCAACAATGGAAGACTTAGCCTATTGTCACCTCAGCTAAGACTCCCTACTCTTTACGGAATATCAGCAATGGCAGGAGACTCGGTATGTAGAAAGTCACTTGTGAAAGATGAATCAACAAATGGATGTGAAGTGACCTTAATGATCCTTTTCCTAAAAAGAGGTTAAGAGTGGAGCTTGCTTGCTTTTCAAGCAAGGTACAAAGATTTCTAGGATAAGGAGGTGAGGATTTAAGGGCTAGGTTAGAGGAATATGCCTTGTAAAGGAGTTTCCCAATCCCTAAAATCTTTATTGAACTTGACTTCCCAAGTAGTTCTTGAAGAATTAACTTTTCAAAGGTATGGGACCACATGGGACCAAGTGGACCTAGGCTAGGTTAAGGAGAGAGAATCTAGCAACCAGTGATTATCTTAACCCATGCAAGGGAGGGGAAAGGATCAAAACAAGAATTTCCACTTAAAGGTGTCAAATTGATCCTATGAGGTACTAGCCTAGGGAACACCAGGGCAAAGTTTGATCTTAGAGCTAGGGCTTCGGATATCTCACAACTCCACCATTGGAATAGCTTCAAGTTTGGAGGAGGCCTTGAGAACACACCAACGGAGTAGAGACTAGGAGATCAAATTTTTTCTGTTACTATTTTGTCGAGAAAGTGATGCCCTAGATGACCCAACTTGGCTAGACCTAGAAAAGAGGGAAAAAGGTAAAGAAAAAAAGGTTTAAGGTGATCACCTTATGGTGGAATAGTGCCTAATTCCTCTTGGGGATATGGAGTCAGAAAGAATTATGAAGAAGGATCTCAATTATAGCTCAAGGAGGCTCTAAGGGCAACTTCGTCCAATTTTAAGGCAAAAAAAGAAAATGACCTTAAAGCGTTTTACTTCGGTTGCAGATGAAGATGGCTTATGAAGATAGCTTTGATCTCTAGGACAATTTGTTCAACAAACATGGCCCATACATAGAGATATGCTATGTAGAAACATAATTCCATAATGAAGCAGTAAATGCATGCAACAATTAGCCCTACAATAACGAAAATCCCATGATCAATGTATGTGAGAAAATAGCACCAATGTTGTACTTAAATGTAAAAGAATATTTCCAACCATCGATACATTTGCCAATAAAGAAGCTCCAAGATAAGAAAATCTAATCCAACATCAAAATTCATCCATGATCCAATTTGTCCTCCAAGAAAGAAATGCGAAATTCTCAAGAGAGAGAGAGATCTAATCAGGGATTCAGAACATCTTTTATAGGTCTTATACTTCTACCTCAACCCTCCAATCCTCATTCCCTTTCCCTAGAAGATCAAGTCCCTTGCTTAAAGGGCAAGCAAGCCCTATCCTTCAAACACTTCTGGAAAGGGAATCATTTGGGTCACTTCGCCCCTTCATTGATCTATATACTTTATAAGTGACTCCCCAACTACTGGGTCTCCTCCCATCGGTGAAAGTCCGTAAAGTGTAGGGAGTTTTAGCTGTGGTGATAGTGGGCTAAGTCTCCATCGTTGTCCTTGACCTAGCAATTGTCCTCATAGGAACCCCTTTAGGTCCCCTACTAATTTGAGCGGTAAAAAGTACTATTGCTTAATCTGAGCCATGTAGGTTCGAAGAAGCCGTGAAACACCAAGTACGGAAGGATGCGATGAATGAGGAGTATGAATCAATCATGAAGAATGATGTTTGGGATGTGGTTCCTGGATGTGAGGACAATTCTGTGGTCACTTCTAAATGGCTTTACAAAATAAAAAATGGAGTTGATGGGAGTGTTAAAAAATACAAGGCTAGGTTCGTTGCTGAAGGCTTCTCTCAAAAGGAAGGAGTGTACTATGATAAGATATTTGCACCAGTTGCCCGATATACCACTATCCAATCTATTATTGCCCTTGCTACCTCTGAAAGATGGAGCCTACACCAAATGGATGTTAAGACTCCTTTCTTGCATGGCTCACTTAAGGAGGAAGTCTACGTAGAACAACCTTAGGGGATCAAAGTACAAGATCGAAGGACACACGTGTGCAGGTCGAAGAAATTCCTCTATAGGTTGAAGCAAGCCCCTAGGGCTTGGTATGAGAGGATTGATAACTATCTTATGAAGCTAGGATTTACAAGGAGCGATGTTGATCCTAACCTATACTTCAAGGTTGAAAAGGACATGCCTCTCATTTGGGTCCTTTATGTGGATAATCTCTTTTTGACAGGTGCAAACCCTCTCATTTATCAATGCAAGAGGGATTTGGCTTCCGAATTCGAGATGAAGGACCTAGGTCTGATGCACTACTTCCTAGGCCTAGAGGTCTGGTAAAATCTAGGTGAGATTTTCCTTTTTCAAGGAAAATACATTGTGAAATTTTTCGAGAGATGTGGGATGGTGGATTGCAAGTCTGTGTCTACTTTGATGGAACTCAACTTCAAGAAGCTACATGGAAGTACTGTTGGGCCCGAATTGGCAAATCCTTCCGAATATAGACTTGTGGGGACCTTGATGTTCTTGGTAAACTCCCATCTTGACATATGCTTTGTTGTGAATACGTTGACTCAATTTATGGTCGAGCCTCATCACATACATTGGATTGTTGCTAAGAATCTCTTGAGATATCTTCATGGCACAATCAACTATGGACTGAGATACACTGCTGGGAATTTGAGGCTACATGGATATACTGATGCTGATTGGGCTAGTAGTGTGGTGGATCATAAGAGCACGTCTGGATGTTGCTTCTCATTGGGGTTTTCTTCAATTTCTTGGATGAGCAGGAAGCAGAAATCAGTTGCTCTAAGTACCACTGAGGCTGAATACATTGCAGCTAGTATGGCCTGTTGTGATGCTGTTTGGTTGAGGAAGCTCTTTAGTGAGCTATTTGAGCATGTGATCAATACCACCGATCCACTGCGACAACCAAAGTGGTTTTCGCCTTTCAGAGAATCCTGTGTTCCACGACCACTCCATGCACATTGATATCAGGTACCACTTTATCTAGGATATGGTACAACGGGGAGCAATAAGGCTCCAACACATCAGGATTGATGAGTAGGTCACAAACATCCTCACGAAACCCTTAGGGAAGGTCAAATTCTTAGGCTTTCGAGAGAGACTTGGAGTCGTGGAAAGACCCTCCTATGAGGGTCTCGCTTGAGTTGGACATTGAGCTCTGGGAGCTGCTAGGACCTTGGGGTACTTCTTGGAGCTATGAGCGAACATAGAGTGAGTGGTTCACCTTCCCCAATTGGTGCGCTATATATAGGGTGAGTGGTTCACCTTCCCCTGTGATACCCCATGATGGTAGACATGTGTGTAGGGTGAGTGGTTCACCTTCCCCTACGATTACGAACACATGTATGTAGGGTGAGTGGTTCACCTTCCCCTACGATTAACATATGTATAGGATGAGTGGTTCACCTTCTCCCATAGCGTATCAGTAGGACAAGTGGTTCACCTTCTCCTATGGCATATGAGTAGGACGAGTGGTTTACCTTCTCTTGCTGATGCCCCAACATACATCCTACCCATGTAGTCTGGGACTCATGGGAAGTACCTCTCATCTGGCCAACGAGTTGGGAAACGTGGATAGGGACCATAGCACTACCAATGGACACATTGTGTACTGTCATACTCCCTATGTCTAGGATGCATGGTGTTCAACAACTTGATCTGGGATCGATTGAGGTTCTACCTCTAGACTGACTTTGGTCAGTGGAGAGTGGGGTAAGGTCTTGTGACTCACTCTCGATTAATTCTTTTTCATTATTACATCATGGTTCAGCAGAGCAAAGATGAGATGATAAAGATGGTACACGATGACAGGATGGCATGATGGTCGACGATGATGATGGATGGATGGATTGGCAGGTGGAACTCTTCCTAGTTGAGAGGGAGTGTTAAATTTGGAAACTAGGGCCAACTTCCACCTTGGGACAACTCATTTGATGGATATGATGATTGCATTAAATTCCTCTTTTTGAGAGGACCAAAATTGATATAAAGATCAGCTCATTTGGACAAGCAGAAGTGTGATTTTGAATTTATGGCCACACGTGCAAATTGTCAAGGTCGGCCACATCATCATGTAGGCTTAGAAAGCCCAATGGATGTGTCACTTTAGCCTCGACGACTTGTATAAATACAAGTGACCTTTCACTTCATTTGGCATCTTCTTCACTCACACATTCTCTCTCATTTTCTCATTGGTTCATGCTACATTGGGCATTCTTCTCTTTCGTACGTGTGGATCAAGAAGAATGAATTTCAGAAGTTGAATTACAGGGCCGAAATTACAACGTTGACTGTAGTTTGACCAACGTTGACCAACACCTTCTGGGCGTCATTTGACTTCGATCTTTTGGGGATATTTCTATCTCAGCAGGCCACAACTTTTGGCACAAAAACCGAGGTTTTTTGGGCACTTTGACTGCCGACCAAATTGCAGGTTGACCGCAGATTTTAGACAACAATTTGAACGAGTTTTACTGTTGACTTTGTTGCTGTTTTGGGCTGACCTTGACCTCCCGATCAGGCCAAGTTTTATTGGGGATGACCGCACTGTTAGGAGGATATTTTATTGCTGTTTTGACCAGTGTTGACTTTTTGGTTAGTGCTGAAGTTTGACTACAGAAATTGACATGACTTTGAATTGGACAAGTCAATTTGAATTTTGTATTCTCTCTCTGTGCTGAACATTTTGATATAATAATAAGAAGAATTGATCAAAGGGTTTTCCCCATCTTGGGGTTTTTCCCTGGCATTCGCCAAATTTGGTGTCCTCTTTGTTGCTTTCTGGTAGCATTGGATGTGCTCTAAGTCTCAAAATTTGCAGGGAGACTTAGACATATGCATTCTCCAACACCCAGAAATCGTTTTGGGAAATTCCACCCGGAGACAGTTTTATTAAAATAATTAATTATTTTTAATGGGACCATAAGTCTAAACTTAGGAAATTAAAATAATTAATGGGTATTAATATAAAATGTGGGTGTAACTTCTAGAAAAAGACGAGGATCAAGAAAAAATGATCTAAGCCATCTATTAGAAGTTAATTTGGGCCATTGGTTGTCCAACAAAGAGATATAAGAAGAGGCTTGAGGGGTACTTGGAGAACACATAGAGTGGAGATCAGAAGATCGAATTTCTGAAGCGCAATAATTGCCAGGAGGGAAATTCAAAGTGATCTTTTGCAGAGAGGGGTAGGGATAGTATCCGAAGGGAAATTTTCTTGGTTGGAGAGTACAAGGGAGAGGGAAAAAGACGTCCAGAGAGGCTGATGCTGGGCCACGCAGTGGCAGCGCAGAGCCTGAAGGGAGATCGAATTCTTGTTGAGGAAATCGAGTTTTAGAAGCTGGGAGCCATGGTGTGAGACCGAGAGGCTGAGAGCTAAAGATTCCAACCAACAGAGGGTTAGAAGGAAGAGCAGCGCAGTCCCTAGTAGAGGTGACGTAGAGACTGCTCGGGGTTAAAGCAATTTTGCACAAAGGCTGACGCAGAAGGGACGCAGAGGCTCACTTCCAGAGATCAGAGCTAAATCTTCCAATGGCGGTGAGATCAGCTCACTATTTCGTTTTGTCCAGTTTCTCTCTGTATTGGATAGCTAGTTGGGCATCCAACGAATTGTACTCAGAATTACTACTGCATAATAATAAAACCCTCTGCGCCTGCACCGGTTTTCCCTTACTAGGTTTTTCCGAGGACATTGGTCCAAAAATAACTGTGTATGTGTGTTGTATTTCTTTCTTGTTCAGTTTCTTATTTCCACATTTTATTTAAATGGTGAAGGCTGCAGTGTATTAGTTTCAGTGTTTACTGTAGGAAACAATAAGTACTTTTGTACAGTAATTAACAAATATAAGAAACATAATTAGTTGTTGTAGTAGAAATTTGGGCATCCAAATTTTCACATGGTATTAGAGGTGGAAGTGAAACAAGAGAGTAGTGCCAGAAGAGCCCAGTGCTGAAGGAGAAAGGGAGTTCGAAATTCGTGCAGAGGCAACAATTCGAATTCCCTGAGGGTTTGCGCAGTCTGGCTAGGAGGGCAAAGTTTTCGTGGTAAATCTCTCTCTGAGTGAGTCGACAGAGAGGTACGATTTCTAGATCGAGATTTGTCAACGAGAGAGGGAACAACGCAGCAAAATCCTCAATGAAGAGGGGTTCCTGGTGTGACGCATTTTTCTGTAGGCAATTGCTAGGCAGAAAGACATCAGAAGGAAGAAGAGACACTAGAGGGAATTTCTTTCTCAGAGAATTCCTAGCCAGGGAATTTGTATTCTCATTTGTTGAGCAACAGTAGGAGAGAGTTCATTCGACATTTCAACTAGCAGAAATGGCAGCCAGTGGACTGAGAGATCAGGATAGATTGGATGGGGAATCCAACTATGTGATCTGGAAGGCAAGGATGTCATGTCTTCTGGATGAGCATTTTCTCAAAGTCTACGTCGACAACGTGGTAGCTGAGCCCGCAGATCTAGATTTGCTCAAGAAGTATGAGGGAGAAATGGCGAAGACAAAGAGAATGATCCTCAACAGAGTAAAGGATCATATAGTCTGCCACATCACTGGCAGAAGCACTGCCAAGGAGATGTGGGATGCATTGTTGACGTTGTATCAAGGATTTTTGTGGTAAATCTCTCTTTGAGTGAGTCGACAAAGGTAGGATTTCTGGATCGAGATTTGTCAGCGATAGAGGGAGCAACGCATAAAAAGCCTTAGCAAAGAGGGGTTTCTGGTGTGACGCATTTTTCTTCAGGCAATTGTTGGGCAGAAAGACGTCAGAAGGAAGAAGAGACACTAGAGGAAATTTCTTCCTCAGAGAATTCCTAGCCAAGGAATTTGAATTCTCAGTTGCTGAGCAACAGTAGGAAAGAGGTCATTTGACATTTCGATTGGCAGAAATGGCAGCTAGTGGACTGAGAGATCAGGATAGGTTGGATGGGGAATCCAACTATGTGATCTGGAAGGCAAGGATGTCATGTCTTCTGGATGAGCATTTTCTCAAAGTCTATGTTGACAACGTGGTAGTTGAGCCCGCAGATATAGATCCGCTCAAGAAGTACAAGGGAGAAATGGTGAAGACAAAGAGAATGATCGTCAACAGGGTAAAGGATCATATAGTCTGTCACATCGCTGGCAAAAACACTGCCAAGGAGATGTGGGATGCATTGTCGACGTTGTATCAAGGATCTTCCGAGCAACGGAAGATGTACTTGGAGCAGAAGATGAGACCTTGTAGATGCAGAAGAGGGAACACATTGATCTGTTCCTCTCTAAGCTTTAGGAGACCTGATATGAGCTGGAAATTGTGGGGTCAACACCTCAAGGTTCCGAGATGGTAAGACTGGCCCTAAATTCAATATCTGAGGAGTGGCAAGTCTTTGTCCAAAGCATCCTGGGCCGGGCGATTTTGCCAAAAATGGGATGAAATGTAGGCAATTTTCAAGCAAGAGGAGCTTAGGAGGGACTTCGTCAAGTGTAAACTTGACATAAGTAACACAGTAAGTCGAAGCCCAAGGAGGAGGAAGAAAATGCAACCCTCGCATCCAAGGGGTAGCAGCAACAATGGAAGAAGAAGAAAGATGTTTCGAAGATCAAATGCTTCAGGTGTGGTGAATAATGTCCTCTTAGGAAGAAGGACAAAGATGAGAAGCATGATCTGAAGGTTGCAACCGCGAAGATCAAGGAGGAGGAGTTTGCCATGACAACCTAGGCATCTCCAGGAGGGGGTGGGGTGTGTTGACCACTACGTGTCAACTTCCCATAGCAGTACACCCCCTTTTTTCGAAAAAGGGATAGCACTTGATTTACGTGTCCGTGCCATTCGACAGTCATCGTCGACTTGATCATATTATGATTGTAAACCCAGTCTGCATGTGTGAATTGTAAATAATCTTAGCAGAGCTGAGTCATATATGTAAATTGCCTAGGTGGACCTAATGTTTTAGTGATAATGTACGTTCCGGAAGGTTTTTTGTCTCACCGATCCATGATTGGCAGAGTTTTCCTTCAGCCTAACCCCAAAGCCGGAATGAATTTTGTCATTAAAATCTTAGGGGAATCCTAGTGCGTTGATCTGCTAGATTATAGTTGTGTCGCAGAACTGCGTGGTCTATGAGGGTCTATGTCAAACGGGTTGCCCCCCTTGAGATCTAAAATTGTAAAAGTCATGATGTAAAGTGTCTTAAGGGTTAGAAAATGTTTTAATCCCCTCATAAGTCCTAAGTCCTAGGTGATTTTTCCAAAGGCTAAGTTCGAGGATCCATTTAAAAATAAAAAATAAAAATTGAAAAAAATAAAAAACAATAAAAAA
>APFE031479720.1:0-11924 GCA_000404065.3 Pinus taeda
CACCTAACACTACTTAGCATTAATTGAAACTAATTTTTTCAACAAAAATATATGGTGGCAATATACAACCTTATATACATCATAAGCATGGAATCAATTTTACAATATTAATAAAAGAATCACAACCCATTGTGTCATTTAAAGTGAAATTTAGAAAATTAAAATAAAAACATACTTTTTATAAAAAAATACATACATCACTTAACATCACTTAGCATTAAGTGAAACTAATTCTTTCAACAAAAATATATGGTGACAATATACAATTTTATACACATTATAAACATGAAATAAATTTTATAATATTAATAAAATAATCAGAACCCATTATGCCATTTAAAGTGAAATTTTAAAACCTAAAAATAAAGACATAAATTCTAGGAGTTTTTTAAAAATCATACATTGTAACATTAGAATTTTTGTTAAAGTAGTAATAACCTTGAAATATTTAAATGTATGTTAAATAAATATACATTTTCATATTTCGAAAGAGTAAGATTTACATAAAAAATAATAACCAAGATAAATTAAATAACAAATTCATAATACCTTACACCAAAAATATATATTTGATCATAAACATAATTGAATGCAGTTTTATAACGAAAAGAAAATAAACGAATATATGATTATAAAAAATACAAATTTATAATATATATATATATATACAAGTAAATAATGAAAAATATATATAGTGTCAAGTAAATGCCCGCACCCGAGGAACCTAGTAGAGCCATTGGGCCTAGGTATGTTAAGACTCTTTATTTATACATTTTTGTTCCTAATCCCTCGTTGGTTCCTTGTTCTTATCCCATAGAAATTTTAGCTCTCAAGATGGCTCTGCCACTAGAAGGTATTGGCAAGAATAGGGGGTTGTGTTGGGACTTTTCCACTCTTGTTAAACCATTCGAGTGTCACGTGGGCCTCTCATCTTTTTGGTTGTTTTTGATGCCTAGATAAATAGCTAATGTCAAGTGAGGAGAATATTACTACCAAGAGATAGGTTGTCCTAGAGCTCAAATTTGACTTTAGAGCTCAACCAATCATTACTGGGATTTGACCACATAATTAATTCCAGAAGAGATCACTTAGGTGGAATGGGAGCTTTCGAATGAGTGACATAATCCTAACAAACACCTAGGTGTTTTCTAAGGTGGAATATTCGATTTTTGATGTTGGTCATACAAGGGGCGTCTTTGCGAGAATTTAATGGCAAATGGGGCTCCTCTTGATCCTCGGTGCACTCCTAGGAGAAATAACCATCCCATCACAATAAAGGTTATTGATCCCAAGAAATTGCATGCATACCTATGTGCCTATGTATTTTTAGTTTTGATTTTGTTTTCTTGTCTTAGCTTTGTGTCTTAGCTCTGTGCCTTTTCCTATTTTGAAATATTTGAGGTTACTTGTTTGGTCGGGTTTCCCTAGTGGAAATCCAAAGAGTAGAAATTTTATTTCACAAGAAAATAAAATATAGAAATTTTTATACTAAAATTTGAAGTTAATTACAATAAATTTTAAGAATACATTGTTTATATATATATGTGTGTGTGTGTGTTTTCTTTTTAAATATTAATATTTGGAACATTACATATGATATTCATTTATTTAAGAAAACAATATAACCTTCACAAAAACCATTTGAAGTACATTTATAATTGAATTTAAAATTCGTTATTTATTATCAAATTATAATTAAAAAAAACATTTACAATAATGGAAAATTATTTCTTAAAATTTAAATAAAACATTTAAAAGAAATAAAATATTACAAAATATAGACATGAGAGTTAAACAAACAAATATATATATATATGGAAGTACTTTTTTTATATATACAAAATTGGCAATAATTCATAGAATATTTTATACAACAACTTTATAGAATTAATTAATTATGTTAAAATAAATTCATGTTTCCAACTATAAGTGAAGTACAATATGTATAGAGTGAAGTACAATATGTATAGTGGACTTTTACAGAGGTGTAAACAAATGTTTACTGCACAATAATATATCTTCTAAAATTTTACTCTCGCGTAAATAAATGTTTAATCTCCTCCACACTGTCCCAACGGATGCAGTAAGGTCCACAACATCATTATCTTAGCTATTTCCCAAGGGATGGAGTGAGGAGCACAACATCATTATCATAACTTTTTGTGAATTCCTAAATCGAATTACTCTAGCCATATGATTTCAACAACGTTAGTTGTCACTCAATGCCTCCCACTCATCATAAAATTCAAAAGCTCCACAACTCACACGTGTAATGGGACTATGATGTGTGGATTTAATAATTAAATTAAACATCATATAATCTCCTATCTAATAAATATGACGTGTCTACTCAATAATATTTGCTAAGCATTCTCGGCCTCAGAGATATTTTCTACTTAATACTAGATATGAAATTTCCCCTTTGCTTCGATGGAATGAAGAATATAAGGGATGGCGGCTGCTGGAATGAAGAAAATAAGAGATGATGACTAGGGTGCACATGGGCTACCAGAAATGAGGTGAAAGGAACTGGAATTTGACACTTTCAATTTCATCTACTTTTCATTGGTGGTGAATCCTTCATTTAATCTTTACATCAAGTTATTTTTCCTTCCTGTGCATTGATTCTCTAATAGAAAAATAGTTATCCAATTACTTATTTTCAAATAGGTTTTCCAACTCCTTGTTGTGTAACTATTATACTAACTATTGTGTTTTCTTCTTCAATAAAAACTCTAATATGTGTTGATCAATACACAATTTTTTGAACTTACAGAAAATGCGCAATGAGATTGACTAGAAGACAAAATATGTAATGAACGCTAATTTCCTATATTATAAAAAAATCAATTAACAAAAACTCATATAAAGCCACAATTTTCAAGTTCAAAAATATAGCCCAGAAATAAAAAATTTCATTACATAGTATAACATGTTATAAAATAAGTATCATTAAAGGATTTCAACTTCAAAAATGATAATACACATACAAAAGGATTTTTAGAATGTTATAAAATGCTTAGTGTTTAAGTTTTATACGACTTTAGTAAATACTTATAATAAACACTTAAGTAAAAGTTACAAAACATTTTTTAAAATGTTGTAAAATGCTTAGGGTTTAGGGTTTATAAGACTTTAGTAAATGCTCTTAATAAGCACTTAAATTAAAGTTACAAAATGTTTTAAAATGTTATAAACTGCTTAGGGTTTAGTTTTTAAGTTTTGGAGTTTAGAGTTTAAGGTTTAGGGTCTATAACACTTTAATAAATGCTTCTAATAAGAACTTAAATAAGAGTTACAAAAAGATTTTAGAAATGCTATAAAATTCTTAGGGTTTAGGGTTTAGGGATTATGGTTTAAGGTTTAGGACTTAGAGTTTACATTTAGGGTTTAAAATTTGGCATTCATAGTTTAGGGGTTATTGCTTAGGGTTTATAATAGGTTAATAAATTCTTTTAATAAATAGTTAAATAAAAACTACAAAGTGCTTTTTAAGGTGTTATGAAATCCTTAGGGTTTAGCATTTACAATTTAGGGTTTGGGGTTTAGGGTTTAATGTTAACGTTTAGGATTTATGGTTTATGATTTAGGGTTTAGGGTTTGGTGGTTAGCATTTAGAGTTTTTAAGACTTCATTAAATTCCTTTAATAAACACTTAAATTAAATATTTCAAAATGCTTTTTAAAATGTTATAGAATGCTTAGGGTTTAGGAAAAAAGGATTAAGCTTTATGTTTTAGGGTTTGATGTTTGGGGATTGGGGTTTAGTGTTTAGGTTTTAGGTTTTATAACACTTTAGTAAATTCTTTTAACAAACACATAAATAAAAGTTACAAAACAATTTTTAAAATGTTATATAATGTTTAGGGTTTAGGATTTTGACTTTAGGATCTAGGGTTTTGAGATTGGGGTTTGAGATTTAGGGTTTATGGTTTAGTGTGTAGGGTTTAGGCTTTGGGTTTAGGGTTCAGGGTTTAGGGCCTATATCACTTTAGTAAATTCTTTTAATAAACACTTAAAACAAGTTACATAACTCTTTTTTAAAATGTTGTAAAATGCTTAGGGTTTAGGTTTTAGGTTTTAGGGTTTAGTGTTTCGATTTTATAATATTTTAGTAAACATTATAAATAAATGTTTAAATAAAAGTTATAGAACACTTTTTAAAATGTTGTAAATTGCTTATGGTTTAGGGTTTAGGATTCTTGGGTTTTAGGTTTAGCATTTAGGGTTTAGGGTTTCGTGTTTAGGGTTTAGGTTTTATAATGCTTTAGTAAATTATTTTAATAAACACTTAAATAAAAATTAAAAATTGATTTTTAAACTAGTATAAAATGCTTAGGGTTTATGGTTTAGGGCTTTGGGTTTAGGGTTTATTTTTTAGCGTTTAAGGCTTAGGGATTATCACAATTCAGTAAATGTTTTTAATAATAACTGAAATAAAAGTTACAAAATGCATTTAAAATTTTTATGAAATACTTAGGGTTTAGGGTTCAGGGTTTTGGGTTTAGGTTTTAGGGTGTATTGTTTAGGGTTTAACGTTAATAACGCTTTAAATAAATACTTAAATAAAAGTTACAAAAGAATTTTTAAAATGTTATAAAATGATTAGGGTATAGGTTTTAGGGTTTAGGGTTTCACGTTTAGGGTTTATAACACTTTAGTAAATCCTTTTGATAAACACTTAAATAAAATTTACAGAACACTTTTTAAAATGTTATAAAATGCTTAGGGTTTAGGGTTTAGGGTTTAGGGTTTAGGATTTAGGGTTTTAGGTCCTATGGTTTAGGATTTATGGTTAAGGATTTATGGTTTAGGGTTTAGGGTTTATAACATTTTAGTAAGTGATTTTAATGAACACTTAAAAAAAGTCTAACACTTTTTGAAATGTTATAAAATGTTTCCGTTTTAGGGTTTAGGGTTTATAACAATTTAGTAATTTCTTCTAATAAACACTTAAAACAATTTACAAAGCACTTTTTAAAATGTTATATAATGCTTAGGGTTTAGAGTTAGGACATAGGGTTTAGGGTTTGGTGCTTGGTGTTTGGGATTTATAACACTTTAGTAAATTATTTTAATAGGAACTTAAAAAAAAGTTACAAAACACTTTTTAGAATGTTATAAAATGCTCGGGGTTTAGAGTTTGGGGTTTAGGTTGAGGATTTATTGTTTATTATTTAGGGTTTGGGTTTTATTGTTTAGATTTTGTGTTTTAATGAACACTTTAAAAAAAGTTAGAAAACTCTTTTTAAAATGTTATAAAATGTTTAGTTTTTAGGGTTTAGGGTTTAGGGTTTAAGGTTTAAGGTTTAGGTTTACGGTTTAGGGTTTCTAACACTTTATTATATTCTTTTAATAAATACTTTTTAAAAGGTTTTAAAATTCCTAGGGCTTAGGATTTAGGGTTTATTAGACTTTAGTAAATGATTTTAATAAAAACTTAAAAAAAGTTACAAAACACTTGTTAAAATGCTATAAAATTCTTAGGGTTTGGTGTCTATTGTTTAAAACACTTCAGTAAATTCTTTTAACAAACACTTGAATAAAAGTTAAAAAACGCTTTTTAAAATGTTATAAAATGCTCAGCGTTTGGGGTTTAGGCTTTAGTCTTTAGGTTTTAAAATGTTATAAAATGCTTTTAATAAACACTTAAATAAAAACTATAAAATGCTTTTAAAAACGTTATAAAATTCTTAGCGTTTATGGTTTTACGGTTTAGGGTTTATAACACTTTAGTAAATGTTTTTAATAAACACATAGACAAAAGTTACAAAAATCTCTTAAAAATGTTATAAAATACATAAGGTTTATTGTTTAGGTTTTAGTATTTAGGGTTTAGGTTTTAGGGTTTAAGGTTTATAACACTTTATTAAATTCTTTTAATAAACACTTACATAAAAGTTACAAAACATTTTTTGAAAGGTTATAAAATGGTTAATGTTTAGGGTTTAGGGTTAGGGGTTTGAAGTTTAGGGTTTGGCGTTTAGGTTTTAGGATTTGGAGGTTTATAACACTTTAGTAAATGCTTTTAATAAACACTTAAATAAAAGTTACAAAACACTTCTTAGAATGTTATAAAATACTTAGGGTTTAGGGTTAAAACACCTTAGTAAATGGCTTAGATAAACACATAAAATAACTCACAAAACATTTTTCAAAATATTATAAAATGCTTTATGTTTAGGGTTAGGGCTTAGGGTTTAGGGTTTGGGATTTATACCACTTTAGTAAATTCTTTTAAAAAGAACATAAGAAAAAGTTACAATGCACTTGTTAAAATGTTATAAAATGATTAGGGTTTAGTGTTTATGCATTAAAATGGTATAAAATATGTAGGGTTTAGTGTGTAGGGTTTAGGGTTTATAACACTGTAATGCTGTTAATAAGCACTTAAAAAAAGTAGCAAAACACTTTTTAAAATGTTATAAAATGCTTAGTGTTTAGGGTTTAGGATTTATAACACTTCAATAAATGCCTTTAATAACCACTCAAAAAAAGTTACAGAACTCTTTTTAAAATGTTATGAAATTCTTAAGCTTTAGGGTTTAGTGTATAGGGTATAGGGTATAGGGTTTAGGGTTTAAAATTCTATAAAATGATTAGGATTTAGGGATTATGGTTTATATTTTATAAAAATTTAGTAAATGGTTTTAATAAACACTTCAACAAAAAGTTACAAAACGCTCATTAAATTGTTATAAAATGCTTAGTGTTTAGGGTTTAGGGACAATTTAGTAAATGATTTCAATGAAAACTTTAATAAAAGTTAAAAACGCTTGTTAAAATGTTAAATAATTCTTAGGTTTTATGGTTTAGAACACTTTAGTAAATGGTTTTAATAAACCCTTAAACAAAGTTACAAAAAAGGCTTATTAAAATGTTATAAAATGCTTAGGGTTTAGCGTTTAGGGTTTAGGGTTTTAAAAAGCTACAAAAGGCCTCTTAAAATGTAATAAAATGCTTAGGGTTTAGGGTTTATAAAACTTTTGTAAATTCATTTAATAAACGCTTAGACAAAAGTTACAAAACGCTTGTGGGTTTAAATTGTTATAAAATTCTTAGCGTTTAGGGTTTGGGGTGTGGAGTTTAGGGTTTCTGGTTTATAATGCTTTAATAAATTATTTTAATAAACAATTAAATAAAAGTTACAAATTTGTCTTTAAAATGTTGTAAAATGGTCAGGGTTTAGGGTTTAGGGTTTAGAGTTTAGGATTTATGGTTTCGGGTTTAGAGTTTAGCGTTTAGGATTTAGGGTTTATAAAATATAAGTAAATGGTTTTAAAAATCACTTAAATGAAAGTTACAAAATGTTTTTTAAAATGTTATAAAATCCTTAGGTTTTAGGGTTTGGTGTTTATGGTTTACTGTTTATAACACTTTTTAAAATGTTTTTAAAAATATTGGTGTTAGGGTTTGGGATTTAGGGTTGAGGGTTTAGGGTTTAGGGTTTATAACACTTTAGTAAGTGCTTTTAATAAAATCTTAAGAAAAAGTTACAAAATTATTTTTAAAATGTTATAAAATGCTCAGTGATTACCATTTAGGGTGTAAGGCTTAGGGTTTGGGGTTTAGGCTTTAGGCTTTAGAGTTTAGGGTTTAATGTTTAGGGTTAGGGGTTAGGGTTTATAACACTTTAGTAAATTATTTTAAAAAACACTAAAATAAATGTTATAAAATGTTTTTTAAAAGGTTATAAAATGCTTAGGGTTTAGGGTTTAGGGTTTGTGGTTTTAGGTTTAGGGTTTAGTGTTAAGGGTTTAGGATTTTGGTTTTATAAAAGTTTGGTAAATGATTTCAAGAAACACTTAAACAAAACTTAAAAAATATTGCTAAAATGTTATAAAATTCTTAGGGTTTCGGTTAGGGTTTATGGCTTTTGATTTATAATAGTTTAGTAAATGGTTTTAGCAATCACTTAAAAAAGTTACAAAATGCTTGTTAAAATGTTATAAATTGTTGTGGGTTTAGGGTTTAGGCTTTAAAATGTTCTAAAATTCTTAGGGTTCACAGTTTGCAGTAAATTATTTTAATAAAGAGTTAAAAAAAAGTAACAAAGCGCCTTTTAAAATGTTACTAAATACTTAGGATTTAGATTTTAGGGTTTAGGTTTAGGGTTTATAACAATTTATTAAATGTTGTTAATAAACACTTAAAAAGTTACAAAATTGTTTTTTAAATGTTATAAAATTCTTAGGGTAGAGGATTTAGGTTATAGGGTTTAGTATTTAGAGTTTCAGGATTATAATACATGAGTAAAGTTTCCTCATAAAAACTTAAATAAAATTACAAAACGTTTTTAAATTTTATAAAATGCTTAGGTTTTAGGGTTTAGGGTTTACAGTTTAGGGTTTAGGATTTAGAACACTTTAGTAAATCATTTTAATAAACACTTAAATAAAAGTAACAAAATGATATTTAAAATGTTATAAAATGGTTAGAGTTTAGGGTTTAGGGTTTAGGATTTAGAGAAGAGGGTTTAGGGTTTAGGGTTTCAGGTTTAGAGTTTAGTGTTAAGGGTTTGGGGTTTAGCGTTTAGGGTTTATAAAACATTAGTAAATTTTTTTAATAAACACTTAAATGAAAATGACAAAACACTTTTTAAAATGTGATAAAATTCTTAGGGTTTAGGGTTTAGGGTTTAGGTTTGGTGTTTAGGGTTTAAGGTTTAGGGTTTTGGTTTAAGGTTTAGCATTTAGGAATTATGATTTAGGGTTTAGATTTTGGGGTTTAGTATTTAGGGTTTAGCTTTTATAATACTTTAGTAAATTATTTTGATAAACACTTAAATAAAAGTTTGAACATGCTTTTTAAAATGTTATAAAATGGTTAGGATTTAGGGTTTTGGGTTTAGGGTTTAGGGTATTGGTTTTGGGGTTTAGGGATTAGGGTTTTCTATTTAGGGTTTATGGTTTATAACATTTTAGTAAATGCTTTTAGTAAAAAAAATAAAAAAAATGTTACAAAATGCTTATTAAAATTTTATCAAATGCTTAGGGTTTAGGGTTTTACAAAGTTACAAAATGCTTGTTAAAATGTAATAAAATTCTTAAGGTTTAGGGTTTATAACTTTAGTAAATGATTTTAATAAACACTTAAAAAAAGTTAGAAAACGCTTGTTAAATTGTTAGAAAAAATTAGGGTTTAGCGCTTGGGGTTTCAAATGTTAGATAATTCTTAAGTTTTAGGGTTTGGGTTTGAGGTGTGTGGTTTACGGTTTACGGTTTATAATGCTTTAATAAATTCTTTTAATAAACACTTAAATAAAAGTTACAAAAATGCTTAGGGTTTAGAGTTTATGGTATATGGTTTAGGGTTTAAGGTTTGGGGCTTAGGGTTTAGGGATTAGGGGTTAGGGTTTAGAACACTTTAGTAAATGGTTTTAATACACACTTAAATAAATGTTACAAAACACTTTTTAAAATGTTATAAAATCCTTATGTTTTGGGGTTTTGGGTTTAGAGTTTAAGGTTTATAACACTTTAGTAAATGCTTTTAATAAACACTTAAGTAAAAGTTACAAAATGATTTATATAATGTTATAAATCACTTACGGTTTAGGATTTGGGGGTTTAATGTTTAGGGTTTAAGTTTTGAAACAAACTAGTAAGTTATTTTAATAAACACTTAGATTAAAGTTACAAAACACTTTTTAATATGTTGTAAAATGCTTAGGGTTTAGGGTTTAGGGATTATAACACTTTATTAAATTATTTTAATAGACACACAAAATAACATAAAAAACATTTGTTGATCAAAACGATTCTAGATTCAATAGTAATAATAGGCTCCAAAATTCAAATGTAGTGAAATTTTGGATGGTCTTGTAGCAACGACAACACTTGTGGTCTCACTGGGTGAAGTTCAACTTCTTTGTCAAGAAATAGCTTTCAGTTAAGGGCCAAACCTTCAGGAAGTATTGATTTTCTCGACCTCCTCTCTTCGACCCAGTTTTACACATAGCATCTCAATTTTCTTAGCTTGATTGGAAGATAGATAAAACATACACCATATCACAATTATTTCAATATAAGGAAGGGTAATGTGCATGAAAAATTATGATTTTCATTAGATGATTTTTCATGTTTTATGTTGCTCTGCTGCAAGCAGGCCTAGACAATACCCTCATGAATTCACTTCAAGAGCACAAAAGTTTCTTCGCTACCAGCAAGCCTGGATAATACCACGGTAAAGTCACTAGCTTCACCTCCCTACACTATAAGCCTTTCTCTTCTTTCACCCTTTATTTATTTAGCTTAATAGATTGTGCATTGGCACTTATTTTTTCGATGACCAAAGGAGGGATTCTTACTTATTGAGAGTAGAAGATGTTTCCCCTTCAAAGAAGTTTTTTTAGGACCTTTGATATTGATTTGCTCGCTTAATATCTTCCCCTTTTCCCTTCTCTACTAGACTCAACAAGTACTAAGACATAAGAAGACTTACAACAAGTTGAGTAGTTTAGATACAGGCATATGCATGGATGTAATAGGTTCCCTAAAGGTTCTCCTATTGGTTAAATCATATTTTTCATATTTCCTTAACTCAACCTATGGGATTTTCCCAAACAAACAAGGAGACTTAACATTAATACATCAATTTATTCATGAAAATGTTTCATTGAGTTAATATTTTATTATAGAATAATATAGTGATTGATTCATGTTCATTTGCTTGAAATATTCTATTTTAAAATGTCAAAATATGTTTTTTTTAAATATGTGTTATGCTAATTTTCATTAACAATTAAAAAAACTCCTCTTTGCTTCAAGATTATAATCTCTACTAACAGGGTCAACCACGTGAACTAAACTTATATGCCGCAAAAACTTCTATATGGGCTCTTTTACTTATCAACATGCCGAGATGATTTAATTATATTGATTTAATATGTTAAACAATTAATGATGTTAATGGATGTTTTTTAAAAACATATTAATTTATTAACATTAATGAAAATAAATTGTTATAAAATTTTGCATCAATCAAATTATTATTGGTGTGGTAGAAATATTTATTAACTATAGTTATTATATTGATTTAAAATTTTAAATGATTAATGATGTTAATGGATATTTTTTAAAAACATATTAATTTGTTAACATTAATGAAAATAAATTATAATAAAATTTTGCATTAATCGCATTATTATTGCTATGGTAGTAATATTTATTAAAAATAGTTACTAATTATGTTTTTTTTTATGTTAAAACGTTATATTATGAAAATATTTATGTTTTGTTGCAAATTTTCAAATTAACTTACTAATCTTTAGATGGAAAATGAAAAATACGAAGAAAAATAAATAAATAATAATAATAATGTTGAAAATTTAATTCAAAAATAAAATAAAATTATTAAATAAGATTAGTATTTATATGGTGATTTTTAATTAAATTTATACATTCTCAAAATGATTGAAATATATTTTAACCAAATAAAATTAAAGAAGAGAAATAAAAAATAGAAATCTCATTATAATTAAACATACTTAATAAATAAACATAAAATATTATACAATAAAAATATAAGAACTTAATAATTATATAAAATACACACCTTCAAGTTTATAATAAAATTGATGCCTAATACAAATCAACATAACAAACACAAGGGTTCATTGCAAAAACACTTAGTAAACATACTTAATTAATTTCAAATAAAGAAACATACAAAGTACAAGTTGAAATAAAGAAACATAAAATATACAAACTCAACTAAACACACAACATACAATTTCAGGTCAATAAAGGAAAACATTAAAATATGCATATACATTAAAATATGCTTATGCAGCTTTAAACAAAAGTAAACTCATAATATACAAATTAAAATCTACATTATACATACTACATTGAAATTCATAATTAAAAACAACAAACACGTGATTACAATTTCAAATTACATACATATATTCATAAATAAACA
>APFE031479722.1:0-56685 GCA_000404065.3 Pinus taeda
ACCTCTACCTCCTACTTCTTCATCTGCCATGATGGTTCTCCTAGAGTTTTCAAAATCTTCTGGTTCTTCTACAAAAGGTGAATGAGAAGAGATTTCTCCTTCTTCCTCAGATGATTCTACTTCCCCAATTACAATTGGTCTTTCTGTAGGAGAAAGGGAAGAGTCTCCTCCTAGTTCAAATTCAATAGAAGGTGTAGGAGAGTCAACTCTTGGCTCTTGAATTCCAGGAATTCTAGGACTAGGAGTGTCGGTAGGAGATAAGGGAGGTGTCTCTTGTCTATCCCTTGAAGCAGATGGACTTGTAAAAATTGAACCTCGAGCTCTAGCTAAAAACCTTCCTCTAGAATCTCTAGCTCTATGCATGTCATTTTTTATTATTTTTTTCAAGTCAAGTTAATAGTTCTTTTTCTAATCTTCCAGTTCACTCTAGGTGCAAGAAGAGAGCATACTCAAGAAACTACCAAATCAATAACTTTCTCTTTTCTGATCCTCCAGATCACTTTGCAGTGCAAGAGGAGAGCATACTTTGATAGGTTATCAACTTCTTTCCTTGAAATTTTATGTTTTTTTTTTTAAGAATTTGGCTACTTAGTTTCACTTCCCCGGCAATGGCGCCAAAATGTTTAGTCAATTTAGTGTTCCTAAATTGATGTCATTAATTGTCAACCCGGAGCTCGTAAGCTGATGAAGTGAAGGTGTACTATATGTACTTAAGCAACCTCTTAAAGCTTTTTGTCGTTTGGGGTGTTGTTTGTGGTTAATTTATCTTCCTAAGATGGAGTGATGTATTTTATAAACAGATGAGTGATGGTGTGTGTAAGGTGAATTCTAGATGAGTGAAGGTGTGTGATTAGTGGTTTCTACTAATTGCTAAGAAAGGAATGCTTTGAAGGAAATGAATTAAAATAACTAAAAGCAAAGAACCACTCTTCTAATGGCATTAGACACCATTCATGCTGCTGCAAAAAATAAGAAAATCACTTAAAAGACCAATGATAAAGTTTATCTCTTCCTAACTCTCTGCCTCTAACACATAGTACTGTGTAAGACACGATTAAGAAGTAGCTAAAAGTAAGTCTAATAACTGATAAAAATGAGAAAATCTACTTTAAAGACTAGTGATAATATTTTGCTCTTTCTAATTCTCTGCCTATATCACATAGTACTGTGTAAAGCACGATTAGAGAGTAGCTAAGGATTAGTCTAGAAAGCACCCAAAGCCAGCTGCAAGTGATTAGTATTCTGATCTCTAAAAGATAAACAATTTATAGTAAGAGACCATTCATATATTAGCAGACAGTTTTGAAAATTAAAACTAAAAACTAGCTATGGAAATAAAGTAAGGAGCAGCAACTTTAAATCTGTCAACTGAAACTACCACTAGATGCAAAGCAAACACATAAACACACAAATAATCCCGGGTCAAAAAAACCTGCAAAAGAGCAATGCTGATCAGCTTAAAGAAAGGATCCAAAACGAATTAAAATGAAGTGAATTATGCTGTACATAGATCAAGAAAAGAAAATGCTGAATCATGAAAATACTATACAAGGCTAGTATGAACAGGGGCCCTCCATTCACATAACCCAAGAAAGACTCAAAGTGTTGAAAGCTCCAAAACAACACTGGTTCTATTACTCCATATGTAGAAATTCACAGTTAAGAGTGCTAGAACAGCACTATAAAAACAGAGTTTTGGGAATGCTCAAAAATTACAACAAGTTCACAAACATACAGCAAGTAAAAGTCTCCTTAAGCGTACGCAGACGCAAGTATTTATAGGCATCTGAAGGATAGCCTATGCGTGCTGCTAAAAACGGAAAATAACAAACTGTCATGTGTAATTAAAACTGAATTAACACGTCATGAGCCTGCGTGGGTGAGCTGGAGGTCCTGGTCGTCATGGGGATTGAATCCAAAGTTGGATTATGTTCCCCACGTCATGCGAAACACGGGCAAGCCACCGTCTGAGCTGACGTGACCAAACAGCTTATGCATCACCGTTGAGCTGCCTTCGTTGACCGGATCTTGCCTTTGTTTGACTGGAGGTATGGATGACGTGGATGATTGAACAAATGGCACAGGAACCTCGAGCACCTTGATACCTAAGTACCCATGTGGCTCGTTTGGCAAAATGGCACGTGGAACCTTGAGAACAACAAAAAGGCTGCGGAATCTCCAGATGGCTGCGGAATCATCAGATAGCTGCGGAATCGGCAGAGAGCTGCGGAATGCCTGTAAATATGTCAAAATCTAAACAAAACAGTCACACATTAGCAAAGCTCACTTGATCATGCTTAATGACATCTAATGTAATGATCTGGGCGGTTTTACAGGGAAAATGAGGTGAAAGAGAGAGATAGGTGATGAAAAACAGTAGATAATAGTAGATGATGAGGTGTAGGTTAGAGGCTCTACAGTACTTCCTTTCGTAGAGAGACTATATTTGCTTCTAGATTTTCCCTTGCCCTGTTGCTTTCTTCCAATTCTCTTATGACTAATTCTTCAATTTTTCTAGCTTCTTCCAACTACACTTTAAGGCTAATGATGGTCTCCTTTGATTCTTCATTCTTTTTATTAAGGCTTCTAGAGATTTGATGTTTCCTCTTTCAACCTTGAGATCCTTTGTGATAGCCCCAACCCGAGTTCTTTATGAAAATGCAATGTAACTATAATTAAAATAGGTGAGTCAAAAAGGACATAGATTCCAGAGCTGAGGAAGTTGCTTGGGATGTAAAGGTTTCCTTATGAGGAAAATCTGGACTGTTGTTGACAACCATTAAACACTGGCTGGTGTGCCTTTAGAGAAACTGGTCTTTTGAATTAAATTGGGCTGCAAGGAAGTATGCAGGCCCATGTGATCAGAGAGAGGCTTGCAAGGCAAAAAGGACAGGAATTAATGAAGCTAGGAGACTTCACAACAACGTTCACCTATTTAGAGTTTCATCTATGGGAACACGAATTCAGTTGAACACGGGGGGGCATGTAGGAGGATTCAAACATTCATCCATTTAGGATACAGAGCAGGGAAAAGAGAAGATTATTCACTCGGGGAACATTGATTCCTTAAGGTAAGATTCAATATCCATTCGAGCATTACTCAACATAGAGAAATGCTGAAGAGAAGTGAAGGAGAATGGCTCTTAGGTTCCCCGTTTGTCGTGGGTTGAGATAGTGATCTTTGAAACCCTGGACAACTTGGGAAGAGACCATCCCTTGAGACAACATTTGTGGAAGCCGCTCTTGAAGTTTCCTTGGTCCCCTTGTTTTGTAGTGGATTATGGACCAAGGAAGCAGGGAGCGACTTTTTCAAAAGCTCCCGGTTCGGGAGAGATTTTTTATATAATATATATTTTTATATATTGTGATGCATATATGTTAAAAAAAACATGTAGAATGATGAATCTAGATATAAAAAGCATAAAAACATATATTGAACCATATAACATCAATCCTATAGAAGTTATAATCTTCATCAACCACGTCCACAAGTTAGTAACATACAACATATCGAGTCTCATGATTCATCAATCTTAAAGTTTCAAGCTTCCAAAATTCAATACATAACATTTATCATCATTGATCACCAAAACTATATAAAATGTTTAACATGAAATGAAATGAAATGAAATAGATTTCAACTTTCATCTTTCAGAAGCATCATGTTCATAATTCATTACCAATGAGTTATAATTGCCAACTTCAAACTTCAAACTTCAATTGTCATATATTGTTTACAAAAAAGTATCATAATAAATATGAAAGAGTCAATAGTTATCAAAACTACTAGAAACTAGAAAAGACAAGTAAACCTATTATCTATTGCTAATGCTTGGGCCTCTTGCCATCACGAGAAATGTCTAATTTCTGAGCAGGTCGTGGTGGTCTTCTAGGTGTCTCCTCCTGCATAGTCACACAACCAGAACCGGAAGGCACATGCCCTCCACGTGAGGATGTAGATGGAGGCGGTGGCAGCAAAAGAACAGTTGTTGGAACTTGAGCACTGCTACTGGATGGTGGGGGTGGCATGGCTGTTGTTGCTTCATCATTATCTTTCAAAAGTTCTGCTTCCAATTCTTCTATATGTATAGTGTCATCCTCCAAATTATCATCCTTTGGGTTGTCCCAAGTTTTATATGATGTATCCTCATAAACTCGATCACAATAATGACTCAACAACCTCAAGTTGTAGTGCACATAAACCAAGATTTTTTCCCGGTTTTCTTTGAGTTTGTTTCTTCTCACATATGGATGACGCTGTAGGTGCTCGAACACCTGCCTACAAAAGAAGTATTTACAACCCGTGACAACACTTTTTTTGCCAATTTTGTTCGAAGTCCCTCGTTGCCATATGCCTCCCACCATGTGAGATCATCAAATTTGTCTCTATCTTCCATTGCATGCAAAGAACCAAACGAATCAGTGCAACTGAAGTATCTGCCTAATTCAAGACGCAGGTTAGCACACTCCTTCTTGTAAGGGACCAACTTGGCTAATGCTTCCATATATCGTTTAGATACTTTTGGATTTGTATGGGGTTTGATCCTAACCCCACCTCCAGGAGCAGATTGGCCCAACCAAGATGGAGAGTATTATTTTGGCATAAGGATATACTCCAAGGCATGTAGTGGAACATTAAGTTTATTCCACCGTGCACACACACAATTGTGAATCATTGTATACAAGTTGGTATCTTTTTCCTAAACAATATCTTTTATTTGCCCCAACATGTTATCCATCTTCTTATACACCTTCCCAATCACTAGTTTATTTGTATTTGCAAAATCAATCATGCTATAAATGGGCTTGGTGAATTGCAAAAATTCCCTCACACGTGCCCAAAACAGACCATCAAGAGCGGTCTCCTCCACTTGTTCAAAACCTTGCCTGTCAACTGTAGTTGGAGCCCTGTCCTTTAATACCTACCAGTGTTGACTTGATACCATGCTAGCCAATGACTCTCTTACCTTCAAAAGGCGCCTGAAGGTGAGGTAATAGCTAGCAAATCTAGTCTTTGTAATCTTCAACAAATCCAACATTGAGTGACTGCAAAAAAGACCATATGGGTATTGCTATGATTTGTAATAAATTTTATCATTTTTTTGCCTCTCTTGTACAAATCACCAATCCATTTGTATTGATGGTTTTTGTTCTTAATAATATCATGCATCAAAAGGTTCATTTTGTGAACCAAACACCTAGACCAAAATATGTTGGGGTATCTATTTTCAATAATTTCTCCCGCTGTCTTACAATTAGAAGCATTATTAGTGATGACTTGGATGACACTGTATGGCCTAATACGCTTAATTGTTTGAAGTAATGGTTCAGCAATGTTGATGGCGGTCTTGAACTTTTTTGAGTAATCATATGTTGAAAGGAAGATTGCATCATTAATAGACACAACAAGAACACTTATCAATGGCTTGCCGTTTACAATTGTCCATCCATCAGATATATGGATTACCCCATTCCAAGAATTTGTCATTTTACCCAAAGAATATGCTATTTTTGCCTTTTCATGATCAGGTCCCACGATTCTAGCCTTGTCATACCCAGGGATCTTGTATCCTATGGGGGCATCATTAATTGCAAAAACCATTTCATGCTAATAAGGTGAGTGAAGATGATGGAATGGTATCCCACATGCATAGAGAAACCGGTAAATTTTTGAATCCACATGATTCCAACACCCTTCATCAAGGAAATCTGATATGGCTCTATGCCTTTAAGAGATGTTTGTTCTTGTGCCTCCATATCCACTGCCATGGGAGGATGATGATGGATTTCTTTGTGCATGTGATTGTGGGCTATCATGTTCAAAGGCACCCTTTGATCTTTTAGATCTGTATTGTGCTTCCTCCTCTTCCCTTATGTATTTGGCTCTTTGTGTTGTTGACACACTTAAACAAGTTCTGATTCCTATTTGTTTATCTCCATCCCATGGGATTTTCCCACAAAGGTGCCTTCTGGCACGGGTGTATGAACTTGTGTAAGTGTTTTTGCAATGGAGGCATGTAAATTTAGTGGTTCCACCCCCTTCCCCTCCTTCAAGCCTAGAAACATATTTCCACAATGGGGTTTGGTTTGGTTTAGTTTTTTTGCCCTCATCATCTCCACTCTCCTCTTCCTCCTCACCAAGATACTCCTCTCTAGGGTTTTCATCAATTCCACTGAAACCCACTTCTTCATGCTCTTCATCATGATCAACCCTCCTTCCACTCTCCAACACCATAATAACAAAAGAAAGAAACCAACAACAAGAGAATGCCAAGCCATATAGCCATGATATTTGAAGTTTTGAGCCTACAATAAAATGGAGGAATGGGATTGAGAAAGAGAGAAGAGAACATTTTCATTTAGCAATGAACATATAAAAAACACAAATGCTAGATTAGAGTATAGATCCTACCTCTTTGGCTTTCAATCCTAAGCTCCAATCTCCCTTGTAAGCTCCTCAAGCTCCCAAGCAATCCTCTCAATCTCCCTCCTCAACTCAAGCTACAAGCCTCCAATTCCTAAAACCCTCCTCTCATGCTCTCTCACTGTGCAAATGGTGAATAATGGGAGGGGAGGAGGGCCTTTATTTTATTTCTCCCTTCCCTTCCCTCCCCTTCCTTCACTGTCCGCTACGCGGTTTTTTCGTCGGTGGGAGCAAAAGGGAGCGATCGCTCCCTCATTCGATCCCTTTAAAACAGGGAGCACGATTTTTTTCAGGGAGCGTGCTCTCGAGGTCGCTTCCTATCCACTCCCTAGCGGAGCGCACTTCGGGAGCGGATTTGAGGGGGGGCGCTCACCCGCAACCCTGTTATGGTCCATGGACTCCCTGGAAAGGGGGTGAATCCTTTGTGCTCTTTCGTGGGAATGGTGGTGAACCTCTAAATTCCTTGAGCGAATGTTGCAATAGTTAGTTGGTGGGATTGAGGAGCCAGATCCTCTAAAGTCCCTGTTTTAGCTGGTAATTGGTGTTTAATCCCAAGCAAGACCCCTTAGTCACTGGAATAATTCCTGCTGCAAGCATCTTTGAAAGCTCCTTTTGAACCAAAGGGGCTAATATAGGATTTATTTGCCTAAGCTTTTGACGAAAGGGTTTAGCATTTTCATCTTTCAAAGGGATAGTGTGCTCCATGACATCTTCCTTATAACCTTTTAATTCATCATAAGAAAATGCTAAAACATCCTGATATTCACGAAGTAAATTGGTTAACTTTTTTCTTTCTTCAATGTTAGTACCCTTACTAATTTTAATGATCTTTGGATCCTTAGAAGTACCAAAGTTTACCTCAATTTATTCGCCTAGATCCATTTTATTTTCCTCTTTCATCTTTTTGGCATCATGCCGATCAAAGTGTTGTTCTAAAGCAACCACATTCCTAGGAGTAGGATTTATGATATCTTCATGATCATCAGATCCATCTTCCGAAAATTTTCAAACTCATCCAAATTATCAAGAAAACGAACCACCTGTTTCTCATCATCAAAAACTTGCCAATGCTCTGAGTTATCTAGAACAAGGTCTAAATATAACTTCCATTTTTATCTTATCCTTAATCAACTCATCGGATAAGAGCAAAGTATAAGCAGCTACAACAAGCTCATCTGCCGAACTATTCTGCTTTCTTGGGATAGCCTCCAAGTCGAGGGCATCGAAGTATTCCATAGTATCCCATATAGCATTTCTATAGTTCTTTAACTGTTGATTTTTACGTGTAAATTTATTTTTAATTTGCATCATAATTAAGTCATAATCCCCCTTGATGCTAAGCAACTTAACTCTTAAAGCCTTTGCCAACTCAAGACCCAACAACAAAGCTTCATATTCAGCAACGTTGTTGGTTGCTTCGAATTCCAATCGATAGGCAAACCTGAAAATATGGCCAAGGGGAGATTTTAATACTATTCCTGCACCTTTACCATGCCTAGACGATGCCCCATCAAAATACATGTACCAAACTTTATCCTTGAAATCCCCAATGTTTTTATCAACCTTATCATCGGGAAGAACTATGGAATTAGATAGGATAACATAATTTCCAATGTCAGGTTGTTCTTTAATTATTTCATTATGAGGTCTCCTAGGATCTTCAACATGGAATCTTCTCTCAAGCTCTCTATTAAGTCTCACAAAACCATCACCTCTAGGAGAAAGAATCATAGCATATGACCAATTCATTTGAATACTCCCTCCTAGATCAGAGGCCCATTTTCTTGATAAAAGCATACCCCACAATGTCCATAACAATCATAATGTCAGGGTAAACTGATAAATGAACCTGTAAATCCTTGATTAGACCATGAACTTCAATCTTCTTAGAATCCATGGCATATATATTGTAGTAAGGCCCAGAAACTCTTAAATTAAGCTATTCCATGACCCTCTTAGTCATGACACAAGCTGACGCACCAGAATCCAGCATGCACTTATTCAATTTATATCCATTAAGCATCAAAGTAATAAAGAAAGGCTGATGATCCTTGTTATCCGAATCTAAACTTTGCAAATATATAGGAGCATCTTGATAATCAACTTCCGAAGCTTTCTGTTGAGAAACATTCACTTGAGGAGCTTCAATAGCTTTCAGTAACTTAACCCTTTGGGACGGAATTTTCACAATCTCGGAGACAGGAACCCAAATTTTTGCATTATTAAACCAACTTCCCAAATCGACATCTAATCCAGAGTTTGAACTCGAGTTAAAAATTCGAGGGGGAATTTGATTCCCGCTTTGATCTTTATCCCTTCTTTGGTAAATTAAACCCTTATCTTTAGCAATTTCCATGATTCGCTCTGGAGAAGGCTTCTCATCATAAAGTTTAACCATCATATCATCTTCATTTTCAAAATTATTTATACTAAAAGCTAATGTGGGAGTCATAACATCTCGACTGTTTTCCTTAACTTCCATCTAGTCTTTCATAGACAAAGAAAATTCTTTACCCACACAATTTATTTGATTACCTCCCCCAAACATTCCATTATCCAAAATCCTTCTAACTCTGGGGCAAGTTGCCTCCTCATGAAGAGCATCACGAGCCCGACAATAAGGCGGAGCGTCATCGACCAAATTAGTATCTTCAAGTTGATTAGGTGGTCTCTGCTCACTAGATTGACCTTTTTGCCAATTATTATTTCGATTATTATTATTATTTCTAGGCTGGAAATTCTGCGTTTGAGCTCTTTCCATTTGGACCAACCTATTCTATAAAGTAGTTATTTCCTTAGCATGGTTAGAGGTTAATTTCGCTTGGGTTAATCTCCATGCTTTCAGTTTTTTGCAGTAATTTTTGAACAAGTTCGTTATTAGGTTCTTGAACCTCTTTTCCTTTAGGTTCTTTCAATTTCGTTGAAGACCTATCAAAACCTGGGCTTTCAGACTTCCCAGATGCTGCCTTATCTTTTTCAAGCTCTACTGCTAAAGCTTGACAATCGCTATAATAAGGAAGTTTAGCACGTCTTAACTCATAAGAAGGCTCAGGGCTAAAGGCATCAATATAAAAGTCCCCAAGAGACTTATCAGTAGGTTTATAATCTTGAGGTAATTCCTTAATAATATCATTAAACCTCTTGTTAAATTCTTCTGCGGTCTCATTTTCTCTCTTTTTAATGATACTGATAGCTTTTACGAAATGTCTCCCTTCTCTTTTATCTCCATACTTTTCCTTAGAGGCATTAACAATCGATTGCAAAGAATCAGAGGAATTTTGAGGCTTTTCCATAAACCAGTCTAAAGCATCGCCCTCCAAGGTAAGAACAAAAAGGGTCATTTTTACATCTTCATGATTAAAATCAGCAGCCCTTGCATACTTACCCAGCCATGAACTAAAAGATTTTAGATGAGAATTAACGCTAATTGCATTATTGCCCTGAAAATAGGCAACTTATCCATCCCATGGTTTGGAATATCATTGGGATAACCTTGAATGTTAGCAAAGTTACAAGGGGCGAATATGTCCATCATGTCGTGCTCGACCGGGCTAGTAAAAAGAAAATGGATATCAGAGAGGGCTTCTTGTCCGAGGTTAACAAGAAGGGTACGAGAAGCGAGTTTGTGTAATCGTACTCTGAGAGCCCATTCAGGATCAGGAGCAGGATTAACGAAACTACTTGGATGTCTTCTAGTATACACTCTTGCGGAAGATAGATGAAGTGGAGTTGCCACCTGGACAAAAAGTCTAACACGGAATAACAAAAAGCAAGGAGCCAAGGACAAGGAACTTATCCTGGTGAGAGGCGAAAGGGATGAGAGGAAAGAAATGAGATGAATGTTGAAGAAACCAAGGACAGAAAAACTCTATCCCCGGCAGCAGCACCAAAAAATGCTATCACACAGAGTGTCTAGGTACCGCGACAATGCTCAGATCGGGGGCTGTCACCCTGATCCTCGATCTCTTCGTTTAAGTTGTCTCTCTACAACAAGCTAAGGGGGGTAGACCCTATGGAGAAATGGGATAAAGGAGAACAGCTGGGAATGAACCGGTTAGGGAGACACAACGAGGCAATCAAAAACTTCATTAAGGCCTAGCGATATTTAAAATTTGATTAGATTTTAAATGTTTAATACTAGTGCCTTATGGATTTAATGATCCAAGTAATTCATTATCAACTTCTTCTTAGGAAGATGAAATCTATTGCAATTCCACAATAAAATTCTTTAACAATCATTTGAAAATATTTTTCAAAATGTCTAGCATGTAATGAACATTAAATAATCCAAGCAATCACGATAGATTTTCTATATATGCACAAAGCCTAGCAATTAAATTTTAGGAGAGACAAATACCTTAATCAACCACAAAATTTAAAAGCTAACCAGCTCAGATCCTAGAATTTAAATGATTATGCTTAATGACTCAAATATAGGAAGTTCGCCACTTTCAAATAGTTAATCTTTAAATAAAAAAAAATTTAAGCACATTTAACTATGGAGAAATTTTGATATGGCACAATTTTTTTTTTTAATAACAAAAATAAATAAAAAGAAAGAATAAAAAAAAAATTTAAGTCAAAAGTCACAAAGAGAAACCCTTTTTTTATTTTTTGTTTCTAGATTTCTGAGGATTTTATATTCTTTATTATTTTTATTTTTATGATTTTGTAAAGAAAAAAATAAAAAAAAAGGAAATTAAATAAAAAATTTAAGAACGAATCTAATTAAAATTTAAAAGAACTGAAGTCTAAAAATACGATACTTAATAAAAATCAAGCGCTAACCCTAACAGAACTAAGCTAAACTAACGCATATATGCAAATGTATGATTGTTTCGCTGTTGCAGGTACGGCGTTTAGAGCAGAAAAGTTCGATGGCAGCTACAGAAATCTGAGCGATGGTGAAATGATACGTTGCGGAAATGAATGGCTGAGCAGATTGCGTGAAGAGAACTGTGTGAAGGTAAGGTTGAACGACGAAGAGGTTAGTGCAACGTGGAGAGATAAGGATAGGATGGACGCAGGTCGATGGCAGCAATGAATCACGCAAAGGCTGCGGATAGACGAAAGTTTGAGGGCGGAGGAAGCTACGTGTAGAGGAACGAAACTGCTCGATGGTGGAATAGATGCAATTTGAGAGGCTGCGAAGTGACGCTGCAAAGGGTTACGAATGCAGGTAGAAGACAGTGATGGGTGGCACATAGGGTTAGCAGTTGCGTGAGGGAATGGACAACGTGCAGGGGATGAAGAGTACCTTGGAGGGAGCTGCGTAGACAGGCAGAGAGTACGCAGAAGAATACGTGGAAGTGGTGGTTTTGCTTGCAGGTACACGAAAATGGGAGAGCAGCGGACAACAGGGAATGGCCAGCGTTGAGGTGGCAAATAAATAAAAAAAATATGGATTTTTTTGTTTGTTTGTTTGTTTGTTTGTTTTGTGACAACGTGTGGATGGAGGAAAACGTAGCAGAGAGAGGAGGGAAACACGTAGGGAGGGATGCAAAAGGTTTACAGTGTTTGAGAGCCACGAGGGTTTCAAATAAATTACCCAAACAAAATCTTGAAATTTTCTTGCAATGAAACAAAGACCCCAGGCAACAGAGAGAGATTAAACGAAAACCCAATAGAACTCTTAAGTATTTCCCAGAAATTTTTTAATTAGAATGTTATACTTCTGGTTCAGATCTGCCCATGTAAGCCTAAAAAAAAAATTCAGATTTAAAAAATTTTCAAACCCTCGAATTGTGGAAAGAATGCTCCTGCAAAAGCTGGTTCTGAGGCCGGATACTACCCTCTGGGGCCTAAATCTGGCTTCAGAATTGAACTTCACCTTTAGATCTGCAACCTGTTCCTGAAAACAAACACCCAAAATCCTGATATACCAAAAAAATTGGAAACCCTAAGTTAGCAAAATAAAAAATAAATTACAGATCTATACACAGGAGTAGCAGATCTAGCAGATCTGGCGAGTATGAGTCCAACTCCGCTCCTAGCTCTGATAATCTGAGGCTCTGAAAAGCCAAATTATCAATTTTGCACATAATTTTTTAAAAAATTTTAAATCTAAAGGGACGTGCTTCGCCAAAAACCCTTCATGCATCAACAATGAAATTTTTAATGATAAGCCCGTGATTCAATCAAGCTGGGCTCTTTAGAAAATACTAATTGGGAGTTGGCTGGTTCAACTGAAAACTTCCCCGAATACCCGATGATCTTAAAAATCAAAATTCCCTGCACAACTCAATTCAGAGCGAGACAACGATAATAAATTTTAGATCTAATAGAGAAACCTGCCATAATATCCAGAAATTAAATTACCATTCAAACCCTAGTAATCAAGCAAGATACCTGTGCTTAAACCACTTTTTAGAAAACTATTATCAATGGCTGAACAGGAAATCTATGCATGAAAATAACACGTCTTACAGCATTCCCATGAAGAGTAACACCAACAGAGATTAACCCCAAAGTCTTTCTTTATTGCACATAAAAAAAAGATTACAAGAGAGCTTTCACTTAGCACACGACTCCAAGATCGAATGATCTCAACTGACAACTGACTCCCTATTTAAAGATAAATTTCCCAATGGCTAGTTCGAGTGATCCTTGTCAAAGCGATCTCGACTGTTGATGAGGATCAAAATTTCTTTTAATCTCATTTGTCAAAATTTTAAATATTGAGGAAATTTCGAACTTTTCAATTAAATGCATTTTAATAAATTCGAAAATTAAAATTTTGCATTTATTTCCTCAAAACTTTGACTTTGACTTAACCCCAGGGACCTAAGACATAAAATTTAGCAAAATATTCAACTAACCTTAGTCCCTGGACCAGTTAAGGTTTAATTTTTTTTTCAAGGATCCACGAATTTTACCTCTGGAAAATTTAAATTTACCTAGGACCTAGGACCTATGAGAGGATAAATTATTTTTCTAACCGTCAAGACATTTTACATCATGATTTTTTACAGTTTTTACATCTCAAGGGGGAAAACCCATTTTAAAAAAAGACCCTCACAGACTACCCATTTTTGCGACACAAATATAATCTAGCAGATCAAGCAATTTGTAATAAAATAACCTAACCAAATAGTTAGAATTATTCCCAAATCACTTTTACATAGACTTGATCTAGCACACTAGGACTCCCCTAACATTCTGGTGACAAAATCCATTTCGGCTTTGGGGTAAGGCTGAAGGAAAACTCTACCGATTATGGATCGGTGAGACAAAAAACCTTCCGGAATGTAGATTGTCATCAAAAAATTAGGTTTACTTAAACAATTACATACACAACACGGATCTGCTGAGATTATTTACAATTTACACATGCAGAAAGCGTTTACAATATAACATGATCAGGCTGATGATGATAGTTGAACGGAACAGACACGTTGATCAAGCGCTATCCCTTTTGCGAAAAAAGGTGTACTGCTATGGGTCATTGACACGTAGTGGTCAACAAGCTCTATCATGGGCGAGTAGCATTAGAGTTCCTGAAAAGGGGTTTCGTAATGATCTCTAGAAAATTAGCTAAGCTAATGTTTAGGTGTTAAAAGTTGGTCTAAAATTGGTTTACCACATGGATCCCTGGTTTTGGGATGGAGCTCAAAAGCGTTGATGTGAGTACGATGGTATCTTGCTCAAGGCATTGATTGGAATTGCACATTAACTGCAATGATGTTTATCATGTTATTGTGATAAATGCCTTGGTAATGCGTGTGATTGCTAGTTGGCATCAACATGGTTGATTTCATGTGTTGGTTGCCATGTTTTTCCTTGTAAGCACTTGTTCTTGTGGTTAATGCCTTTGTTTAAAGAATAAGGCTGATAATAGTTAGGGACGAGTTTTAATTCCTGTAAGACATGATTAATGCATTGGTGTGGTGCTCTAGTTATGTGGCATGGTTGAGTATATGATTGCTTTAGTGTATCATCACTGTTGGTCATATGGTGAGCCTTTTCATGCAAGGAGCACTAGGAAAACTCCCTGTGATTGCTTGCATTGTGTATATTTATGAAATTTTGTATCTATGTGTATGCTAGCTAATTGGGGTGTTAGAGTTTCATGGCCTAGTTGGCATATGGCAAGGACCCTGGTGGAGGTTGACAATTTCTATATGAAGAAGAAATGGTTATTATGTTTATTAGGGGTGTTTTGTCATTGGTGGTTAATGTTTTCTTGTCATGCCGGAACCAGATGAACTCAAAGGTAGCGGTCTAGTGTGGACCTTGTAGATGTAGGATCTGTAGCTTGATAGAGAATGATGTGCTTGATGATTGTTTGCTTATGTCGGTTGCTTACTTGCGCAAGTGAATGCTTGGTGTATAATTATGATGGATGGATTATGTGATTGCATTCATAACCAAGATGCATTTATGAATATGATAATTGTTGATTATAAGATGGTAGGTGTTCATGCGGAAGATTGATCCCTTCGTACCTGTAAAGGCATGATTGTAAACACGCCGATATATATATATATATATATATATCTGTGTGTGTGTGTGTGTACAATTTCTTATTTCTAAACATTATGCTGGGATGTAATATGCACACATTAGGTCCTAGCTTTTGAGACATGTGACTAAAGTTTAATTGAGATATGTGTGCATGTCAATGCTTGCATGATCCTGTGATTGATTGTGTTGCATAACATAGTTGTTACTGTTGACCTTTAAATATGCTAATTGGATGGGAACATCCAATGGCCCGTATATGACATAGTGCCTCAAGAGATTAGAGGTACGATGTTGTGCAACTTTTAAGGAGCCAAGTGATTGATGAATACTTGGTTTCAAGTATTTGTTATAGCAACAAAGATCATGGTTAGTTAGTGAGTAGTGGCACGAGAAGAGTGCATGTTGACTGGGATAGTGTTACGAAATGTGTTAACTTGAATTGCATGCAGGTCCTATAATGCATCTGTGTGAATACGACAATTATAAGTATGATACATGTTAACATAACATGATTTTTTATCTAACTGACCCTTTTAAGTTGCAAATGCCATGGCTCTTGTTGAACTTTATAGGAGGGCCGAATTCTTCTTGTGTTCAAAAGTTGATTAAAACAATAGTGTGGCCTCAGAAGAGAGGATGATAATAAATAGTGTTGTAAGTATGGGTCAAAGATTGAACTCTATTTTTTTGCTTTGGCATGATGATGATTATGAATAATGTTAATACATATGCATTGCTAAATTTGGAAAACAAACTTATGCATGTGATAATTGATGCGCTGGTTTATGATACGTGGTTGATGATGATCTTAAAGATTTGTGACAACCAATGTTGCACGAAGCGGGAGCGAAGCGGAAGCGTTGAAGCGGAAGCGGGGACGCCGAAGCGTCATTTTCCAAAAATCTAGGAAGCGAAGCGTCTGCGGAAGCGTCTGCTATATATATATATATTTTTATATTTTTTTGCATTTATACTCAAAACAAACATCCCAAATACCAAATTAATTGTAGAAGACATGAAAACATGCATATTTTTGCATATATCAAGATAGATATATCAAGTACAACAATCATCTATATTCTAATTTCTAGCTATTACAAACATACATCAAATTTTTAAGCATATTATAAAATATAAAACATTTAAGCATATTATAAAACATAAAACATAGAGCATATTATGATTTATCTAGCAAGTGAGCAACTGTCAACATTTGTCATGTCCAAAATTCAAATAATAATGTTTACAAAATATGTCACTTGGTCACCGCCAAGCCAAAAAGGTTCAAAATTCAAATTCACAAGTCTACAAGTCTAATGAGTAATCTATGACAAAAAAGTAGTAGATTGTGAATATATCTACTAATCTCTCCTCCTTCCACCACGAATAGAACGTGGTGGTGGGCCTCCACGTGGTGGCACTGAAGCTGATGAAGAAGAACCCCCTGCTGTTGGTGTTGAACCATGGAACCTAGGAACCAAGGGACCAGATGGGGGTGGGGGTGCCATATCAACACGGTCATCATCATCCTGGAATCGCTCAAAAAATTCATGCAAAAAAAAAAGCACTAGTTAACAAAAAAATTAAAAACATGAATTAGAGAAATGCTTTATAAGGGAAAAATTGGAAAATTCATACCACAATGGACATACCTGGATAAGAGCATCCTCTAATTGCTCTAATCGCAACACTCCATCCTCCAAATTGGGCTCCTCTGGATTCTTGTCCCAAATCAACAAGTCTTTATTAGACTTTGCATCTTCACAGTAATGGGACAACAATCGCAAGTTGTAATGAACATAAACCAAGCTCTCTGCCCGGTCTAAACTCAACCTGTTCCTTTTAACACTGTGGATGAAAGAATAAGAGCTCCAACACCTCTCCGCAGAAGAAGTGTTTACCACCTGTGATAGCACCCGCAATGCCAAACTCTGTAGAAGTGGAGTACCCCCTCCATGCATGTTCCACCACTCAAGAGGAGAAAAAGTCTCTCGATCTTTAATTGCATGCATGCTCCCAAATGGACCAGTGCTGAGCGTATAGTTGCTCACCTGTCTCCGTACCAATGCAGCGTCCTCCTCATCAGGGATTAATTTACTCAATGCAGCCATATATTTTTTGTGAACCTCTTGATCTTGGTGTGGTTTTCTCCTGCTTCCCCCCCCAGGTGCTGGTGTTGAAAGCCATGATGGATGATAGTATTTAGGTGTCAAAACATATGCTAATGCATGCAATGGAACATTTAGCATTTCCCATCGGTTTTCCACCTCTACACGAATATGATTGTACAAGGTGGTATCTCTAGGCTCAACAATATCTTTAATCTGCCCCAACATGCTATCCATTTGCTCATACACCTCCCCAATTACTGGTCGATCTGAATCTGCAAACTTGATCATGTAATAAATTGGTTTGGTGAATTGCAAAATATATTTAACCTGTCCCCAAAAGTAACTGTCAAGAACAGTGTCCTTGACTGCATTAGCACCATCTCTGTCAGTGTTAATTTCATCCCATGAATCAGCACACACCAGATTAGTTAAAGCTTGTCTCACCTTCACTAGCCGCCTAAAGGTGAGGTAATAACTAGCAAATCTTGTCTTTGCAATTTTAAGCAACTGCAACTTGGAGTAAGTGCCATAGAAGTGGTTTACCCTTGTATGCCCTGTGATGAATTTAATGAGCTGCTTCCCTCTCCTGTAAACCTCAGCAATCCACCCACATTCTTTGTGTTTCACAATATCATGCATCAAAAGGTTCAATGTGTGAACCAGGCACCCAGACCAAAAGATGTGTGGATGAGTACGCTCAATAATTTTTCCTGCTGCCTTACAATTTGCTGCATTATCTGTGATCACTTGAAGACTTGGCCTGACATGGTAAGATGACAACTGACATATGTGTTAACTTATTTTGTGCACTAACATTTGAGCGTATGTGGTAGGAAACATATATCGTGGCATGGTGCAACAGGTTATGGACGAAGGCCATCAAGAACGAGGAAGAGGGACATTCCTCGAAGGGAAAAGAACCTTCAGGAATTTGAATTTGCAAAACAGAACTTAAAAAACTCACTAGAAAACAACAAAATCTGGCTGAGTGGAATGATTAGTTGCAAAAGCAGTTGCAGGAAATGAAATACCAAGTTGAACCCTCAAAAAGGAGGAATGGTAATAGAAGGAAGAGGCCTCGTAAGGCTAAAAAGGTGAATGGGATATTTTGCTGTTGGTGTTGCGGGGAAGAGCATTTGAAAAAGCACTGTCCTTGCAAGAAGAAGAAGAAAGAAGACAATAGTTCCTACGAGCCACAGGGACAAGAATCAACAATACAAAACACCGAGAAGGAGGAGGGGGCACTCCCTCAAGCTCCTTGACACATACATATATATGTGCTGAATAGATTACCTAGGAACCTTGGGAATGAGACTTCAAGATTGTCGCTAGCCTTGTGGAGAAGCCTTGAATTGGTTTGGTTTATGAATAAGCATGTGTACATGTATACATATGTGCACTTGTGTGATGGCTAGAAGTGCAAGGAATGTTGAGCTCATGGGGACAAAAATTGATTTGGAAATTGTTGTTTCAACTGAGTGTGTTCGTTGCATGAGCTCAAGAGGTTTCCTAACCTTGATTTTCTCTGATATCGTGTGAATATCTGTTATATTATGTCGATGATTAAATGAGTAGATGCAGTACTATTGTGTTTGAAAGGTTATTGTCAAGAATCATTCTATTGGAAGGATAATTGGTTATGGATTAATTATGCTTATAAAAAAGATTGATGAATGTATGAATGGAAATTTTGGGATGGCATAATAAGGTCATCCAATGAGATTTCCTATTTTGTGAGAAATCCGACGAGTGTATTAACTTCCCACCAAAATCCTGGGTGAAAGGATTGAACCTAACTGCCACTAAAGGTGGTTCCTTGGTGCTAATAAACCACTTGGAAGATAGGTAGGGATCGTGGGAATTAATGGGCAGTGGTATGATAGCCATGTGAATGGAAAAAGGGAAGTCTCCCGACCTTGACTCGATATACATATAAATTTGTGAAATGTCCATCATCATGCCAATTGTTGTATGCAATATGAACACGTTGTTTTGTCTGATAAAGTTTTGTTAGGGGCCCTTCTTGTGTAAGAGGGATTGGTTAAAATTGTTCAATGCAAATGTGAATGGCATGACAAGTCCCTAGTTAATAAAGGATCAAGGAGATAAGGATGGCCCTGACTGATCGATTATTTTAACAACATGTGAATATGATTCATGAATTATGACGATGCTATGTCATGAGCAAGAAATACTACAGAGTGTATCGGAAGAAGATATCAGCAGAACAAAGCAGTATGATCTGCAACTTGTGGAAAAGACACTAGAGAAAGTGTTCCCTGGTGTCTTTGGATGGAGACAACGTGGTATCTGGATTTGACAACACTGTTTTGCACATGTCATACTGTGTTATGTGTGTTGTCTATTTTGTTGTGTTGTACATGTGCATCTGTTGTGTTGTACGTATATATGTGTTGTGTTGTACATGTGCATATGTTGTGTTGTATGTATTTATGTGTTATGTTATACATGTGCATCTGTTGTGTTGTGTTGTGTCATGTGTACGTGTATGTGTTGTGGTACACTGTGTATATGTGCATATTTTGTGTAATGTTTTGGGCAGACAAGCATTGGACTACCTGGGCCCTGATGTTGTGAGATGTGGGACAGGCAGGTATGGGACTACCTAGGCTCACGAAGGTGTGGGATACACTTGAGCTTTTGTCGACAAAAGACTATCTATATTGGTAGTGACTCCTTGTTGGTAGTGCCCATGTCGCAAAGTAGCAGTTGGGCTTGATTATATCCCATATACCCATCACTGGCTACTTGCCGGGATGGGAACCGATCCAGTGTGTGTGGTAGTTTAAGAGAAGAGAAGAGAAGGCACTATGTGCTTGTCAGGATGGCAATCCATGTCATGTGTGTATGTGGAAAAAAGAAGAGAAGGCATTGGGTGCTTTCCAAGATGGCAACCGCTCTGGTGTGCGTACGTGGAAAAGAGAAGAGAAGGCACTGGTTTTTTGTTGGGATGGAAAGCCATTCGATGTTTGTATGTGGTCAAAGAAGGAAGCAAGGAGCAAATTAAGATAAGTATCAAAATTTTATTGATTTTTGAGCCTTTAAATTACAAATCAAAATACCATATTCTGATATATGATGGTTTGGATCATGAGTTGACTTGGTCTCACTGTGCTAGGAATTAAAGTAGAATTCCAAGTTCGCTACAAGATTAAACTACTAATAAGATCATGAGTTGACTTGGTTTCACTGTGTTAGGAATTAAAGTAGAATTCCAAGTTCGCTGCAAGATTAAACTGCTAATAAGGTACGATTTAAATTATTATCATTCCTTATGATGAATCTCATGAAGTCTGTGTGCTCATGATGTAGAAATGAGTATAGGATTACCTGGTTCGAATGAATGAAGTTAACCACAAGGTGGAATGACAACCTTATGCTAAGGTCAAAATAGAGCCATTGTGGGGCACTAGAACTCAATGATGCCCACTAATTGCCATGAAGCATGCTATTACCTGTGTGATAGTTTGGAGGCAGGGAGATGTCTCAGATTAAGCTTCTTCCGATGCAAGGAAGCCTTGCCATGGGCTGGATCGCTTGAGGGACTGAGAAGCAGAGAGGGGGATGCCTGCAATTTGATGGTGAGTGATTGCACGGAAAGTGGGGTAACCGGATTGCCCGAGGGATTGAGAAACAAAGAAGGGAAGATTATAATATATAAATTTGTTCTCTTGGTCATGAGCTTGGTTGATTGTAATTAGGAGCATAATGGGAGTGTGCCCAGATACAATGCGCTGAAATGAAAAGGTGTGCAAGGGCATCAAGCGTTGGACATGTGAGGCAAGCACATGTCCAAGATGAAGTACACAGCGGGATGGTCCGGACATGCTTAATGTATCCAAATATTTCCATGGAAAATGGCTGAATTTTGATTATACTTTCATTTACTAGTTGAAGCGAATGCATGAAGCATTGTAAATGCTCTGTGGAACTGTACATAATAAGCGCCATAAATCAATATGTGTTCTATTTTGTTTTCAGTATTGCATAAGAGCAGAAGAACACCGAGGACAATGTTTCGTCAAGGGGGAGGAGTTTGTGATAGCCCCAACCTGAGTTCCTTATGAAAATGCAATGTAAATATTTTGTAATATAAATATAATTAAAATGGGTCTAGTCAAAAGGGACACAGATTCTAGAGCTGAGGAGCTTACTTGCTTGGGATGTAAAGGTTTCCTTATGAGGAAAATTTGGACTGTTGTTGTCAACCATTAAAGGTTGGTTGGTGTGGCTTTAGAAAACTGGTCTTTTGAATTAAATTGCGTTGCAAGTAAGTACACAGGCCCATGTGATCAGAGAGAGACTTGCAAGGCAAAAAGGATTGGAATTAATGATGTTAGGAGTTTGTGCAACAACGTTCACCCATTCATACTTTCATTTATGGGAACACAAATTCAGTCGAACATTGGGGGGGCACGAAGGAGGATTCAAACATTCATCCATTTAGGATATAGAGCAGGGAAAGGAGAAGAGCATTCACTTGGGGAACATTGATTCCTTCAGGCAGGATTCAGTATCCATTCAAGCATTACTCAACATAGAGAAACGCTGAAGAGAAGTGAAGGAGAATGGCTCTGAGGTTCCTTGGTGGCTGTGGGTTGAGATAGTGATCTCTGGAATCCCAGATAGCTTGGGATGAGACCATCCCAAGAGACATCTCTAGAAGCCGCTTTTGAAGTTTCCCTCATTTGTCTCCTTGTTTTGCAGTGGGTTATGGACTCCCTGGAAGCGGGGTGAATCCTTTGTGCTCTTTCGTGGGAAAAGTGGTGAACCTCTAGATTCCTTGTTCCAAGGAATGATGTAATAGTTAGATGGTGGGATTAAGGAAGAGATCCTCTGGAGTCCCTCTTCTAGTTGGTAGTTGGTGTCTAATCCCAAGTAGGACCCCTCAGTCTCTGGAATTTGGCTCGAGGGTGACAACTGCAAGTGTGTCTTTGTTCTAGCTGTCTGCGGTTGGGTGGAGAGTCATAGTCTCAGACTTAGTTGCCCAAACATTTCAAGGTGTAAGTGTTTTATGTATTCACAATGCCAATAATCATTTGCTTACTTTTTTGAAATTGAAATGGTGTTTATGTGTGCTATGAATGAGTGTTGCATTTCTTTTTTGAAATGGTGTTCATAATGAAACAAATGCATGTGCATTTCTAACCTAATCTTGTGTTGCAGAGCAAGGCTTATGATTACATCAGGTTCATATGATTCTAAGTGGTATAATGTGGAATGTCTTATATAATAAACAAGATTATGTTATACTTCTAGTGTAAATGGTGTGTGTATAACACAAGAATATATCTCTGATAGAATAGAATGAATAATACACACAATAAAACCTTGAAGACATTGAAAATGTCTGTAAAGATCGGGACTAAACCATGACAGTATATAACATAAGATCCTCATATGTTAATGAGTAATTGTTACATCGAAGACGCCTGTTTGACAGGGTCTATATACATATATTGGCTACAAGCCGTTTTGTAATTTACATGGCATCATGTTGATGTCGAGGATAATATCCTCTCTTAACTATGTTAACCTGTAACCTTTTTCAAAGGCCTCTTAACCTGCCAATTATCGAGGAGTGTTGATTTCCTTAAGCCCTTTTCGTTTTTTGCAACTCTCATGGAATCAAGAAAAGCAGTTCTATTGTAAGCTCAGGAGGATATCACCATGAATGGCGGAACGCTGGCGCAAATCCATCCGGTTGCAAAACCACCGCAACTAAGTCATGTATGAATCCATGCTCGAAGGGTTAAGTTATATACCAAGCGCATTACGACGAGGTCTGGCGGGCCGTAGTTTATAAGTTATTTGGGTGAGATTATGTAATCGGTCTCACAGGAAATCCTAAACGTGGTAGTCATAGATTGGCTGCCGAGATTTTGCATTATCACGCGATTGGGCACTAGCGGGATGACATGGCCCGAAGACCTCACCCCAAAATTCTAAGTTAGCGTAGTGGAGGCTGGGTAGTGTATATGTGCATATTTTGTGTAATGTTTTGGGCAGACAGGTATTGGACTACCTGGGCCCCCTGATGTTGTGAGATGTGGGATAGGCAGGTATGGGACTACCTAGGCTCACGAAGGTGTCAGATACACTTGAGATTTTGTCGACAAAAGACTATCTAGATTGGTAGTGACTCCTTGTTGGTAGTGCCCATGTCGCAAGGTAGCAGTTGGGCTTAATTATATCCCATATACCCATCACTGGCTACTTGCCGGGATGGGAACCGATCCAGTGTGTGTGGTAGTTTAGGAGAAGAGAAGAGAAGGTACTGTGTGCTTGTCAGCATGGCAATCCATCTCGTGTGCGTACGTGGAAAGGAGAAGAGAAGGCACTGGGTGCTTGCCAGGATGGCAACCGATCCGGTGTGTGTATGTGGCAAAGAGAAGAGAAGGCACTGGGTTCTCGCTGGGATGGAAAGCCATCCGATGTTTGTACGTGGTCAAAGAAGGAAGTAGGGAGAAAATTAAGATAAGTATTAGAATTTTATTGCTTTTTGAGCCTTTAAATTACAAATCAAAATACCGTATATTGATTTATGATTGTTTGGATCATGAGTTGACTTGGTTTCATTGTGCTAGGAATTAAAGTAGAATTCCAAGTTCACTACATGGTTAAACTACTAATACGATCACGAGTTGACTTGGTTTCACTGTGTTAGGAATTAAAGTAGAATTCCAAGTTCGCTGCAGGATTAAACTGCTAATAAGGTACGATTTAAATTATTATAGTTCCTTATGATGAATCTCATGAAGTTTGTGTGCTCATGATGTAGACATGAGTATGGGATTACTCGGTTCAAATGAATGAAGTTAACCACAAGGTGGAATAAAAATAGTATGCTAAGGTCAAAATAGAGCCATTGTGGGGCAATGGAACTCAATGATGCCCACTAATCGCCATGAAGCATGCTATTACCTGTGTGATAGTTTGGAGGCAAGGAGATGTCTCAGATTGAGCTCCTTCCAATGCGAGGAAGCCTTGGCATGGGCTGGATCGCCTGAGGGGATGAGAAGCAAAGAGGGGGATGCATGAACTTGGATGATGGTTGATTGCACGGAGAGGGGGGTAACCGGATTGCCCGAGGGACTGAGAAGCAAAGAAGGGAAGGTCAGAATATATAAATTTGTTTTCTTGGTCATGAGCTTGGTTGATTGTAATTAGGAGCATAATGGGAGTGTGCCCAGATATAATGAGCTGAAATGAAAACGTGCACAAGGACGTCAAGCGTTGGACATGTGAGGCAAGCACATGTCCAAGATGAAGGACAGACCGAGATGGTCCGGACATGCTTAAAGTATCCAAATATTTCCACGGAAAATGTCTGAATTTTGATTATACTTTCATTTACTACTTGACGCGAATGCATGAAGCATTGTAAACACTGTATGGAACTGTACATAATAAGCGCCATAAATCAATGTGTGTTCTATTTTGTTTTCAGTATTTCGTAAGAGCAAAACATCGAGGACAATGTTCCCTCAAGGGGGAGGAGTTTGTGATATCCCCAACCCGAGTTCCTTATGAAAATGTAATGTAAATATTATGCAATATGAATATAATTCAAATGGGTTGAGTCAAAAGGGACACAGATTCCAGAGTTGAGGAGGTTACTTGCTTTGGATGTAAAGGTTTCCTTATGAGGAAAATTTGCACTGTTGTTGTCAACCATTAAATGCTGGTTGGTGTGGCTTTAGAAAACTGGTCTTCTGAATTAAATTGGGTTGCAAGGAAGTACGCAGGCCCATGTGATCAGAGAGAGACTTGCAAGGCAAAAAGGACTAGAATTAATGAAGCTAGGAGATTGTGCAACAACTTTCACCCATTCATACTTTCATCTATGGGAACACAAATTCAGTCGAACATAGGGGGGGCACAGAGGAGGATTCAGACATTCATCCATTTAGGATATAGAGCAGGGAAAAGAGAAGAGCATTCACTCGGGGAACATTGATTCCTTAAGGCAGGATTTTGTATCCATTCAAGCGTTACTCAACATAGAGAAAAGCTGAAGAGAAGTGAAGGAGAGTGGCTCTGAGGTTCCTCGGTGGCTGTGGGTTGAGATAGTGATCTCTGGAATCCTAGATAGCTTGGGATGAGACCATCCCAAGAGACATCTCTGGAAGCTGCTTTTGAAGTTTCCCTTGCTTATCTCCTTGTATTGTAGTGGATTATGGACTCCCTGGAAAGGGGGTGAATCCTTTGTGCTCTTTCATGGGAAAAGTGGTGAACCTCTAGATTCCTTGTACCAAGGAATGATGTAGTAGTTAGCTGGTGGGATTAAGGAAGAGATCCTCTAGAGTCCCTGTTCCAGCCAGTACTTGGTCTCTAATCCCAAGTATGACCCCTCAGCCTCTGGAATTTGGCTCGGGGGTGACAGCTGCAAGTGAGTCTTGGTTGTAGTTGTCTACGGTTGGGTGGAGAGCCATAGTCCTAGACTTAGTTGCCCAAACATTTTAAGATAAGTGTTTTCTGTATTCACAATGCCAATAATCATGTGCTTACATTTTTGGAATTGAAATGGTGTTTATGTGTGCTATGAATGAGTATTGCATTTCTTTGTTGAAATGGTGTTCATAATGAAATGAATGGATGTGTATTTCTAACCTAATCTTATGTCGTAGAGCAAGGCTTATGATTACATCAGGTTCATATGATTCTAAATGGTGGTATAATGTGCAATGTCCCTATATAATAAACAAGATCATGTTATACTTCTAGTGTAAATGGTATGTGTATAAAATAAGAATATATCTCTGAAATGATAGAATGAATACTACACATAGTAAAGCTTTGAAGGCATTGAAAATCTCTGTAAAGATCAAGACTAAGCACATGACAGTATATAACATAGGATCCTCATATGTTAATGAGTAATAGTTACATCGAAGACGCCTATTTAACAGGGTCTGTTACATGTATTGGCTACAAGCCGTTTTGTAATTTACATGGCATCACGTTGATGCCGAGGATAATATCCTCTCTGAACTATGTTAACCTGTAACCTTTTCCAAAGGCTTCTTAACCTGCCAATTATCGAGGAGTGTTGATTTCCTTAAGCCCTTTTCGTTTTTTGCAACTCATGTGGAATCGAGAAAAGCAGTTCTATTGTAAGCTCAGGAGGATATCACCATGAATGCTTAGGTAGCCATGGTGGCCATGGCGGAATGCTAGCGCAAATCTATCCGGTTGCAGAACCACCGCAACTAAGTCATGTATGAATCCATGCTCGAAGGGCTAAGTTATATGCCAAGCGCATTGCGGCGAGGTCTGGTGGGCCGTAGTTTATAAGTTATTTGGCTGAGATTATGTAATCGGTCTGACATGAAATCCTAAATGTGGTAGTCATAGATTGGCTGCTGAGATTTTGCCTTATTGCGATTGGGCGCTAGCGGGATGGCATGGCCCGAAGACCTCACCCCAAAATTCTAAGTTAGCATAGTGGATGCTGGGCGGGGATGACTGGCGTTGGGCTTACAACTCGAAGGCGGAGTGCACTCCCATTGGTTGGGTGGTGGAGCCTGCACAACAACTCATCCATGATGTTGAAAAAAAAGTCTTGCATGATAAAATGAGTAAATCTATAGTGGAGTGTGGGATGATGTTGGCCGGGACAGAGTGGCATCCATGTCGCCCTGGATGTAACAATATTGGTGCGAGGTTGGTTGTAAGACAATTCAGCTCGTTGGGCCTTCTTTGAATTTAAATGCAGGCGTAAATGTTTGGCGAGATGACGTAAGTGATGGCAAATGCGTGGCCCAACAACCATGTTATTAGCCAGGGGCGAACGCACCTAACATGTCAGCGCGTTGATCAACCCTCGAGCATTCCCAAGATCAAGTGCGCGAGGGAGCGTGGTGATTTAGAGCGGGATTATTTGGCAGTGCCACAGTTGGAACCAATCCGGAATGAGGGTTGTATCGAGGGTGTGGCCCACTGACCCACGTGTCCCAAAGGGTTGCCCTCTTCGTGATTGTCAGATTGGATGGCGATGGTGGGCATTGTAAGAGCGAGCGTGTGTGGCAAGTTTTCATTGCCCCGTGGGGTTAATGCACTGTGGGACACATCGATTGGAGATGCGTGACATATATTATTCCTGATATGTCCACCATGGCGGGAGTGCTCTACGATATGTCCCCTAGTATCGTCAGCGGAAAAAATATGGGGGTGGTGTAATTAATGTGAGTCGTCAAATGAGTGGTGGCTGTGGATCGTCAGATGGGTGTGTTGGAACCCACAGTGGGAACTGTGATTGCACTGGGGAGCCTCCCATTAACGATTAGGGACAATGACTCGTCATAATTCAGCTGCTAACTATCGATTACTCCGCCCTCTTTGTGACAGTCAGATGGGGGTGTTGGAACCCATAGTCGGAACTGTGATTGCGCTGGGGTACCCTCCCATTAACGATTAGGGACAATGACTCGTCGTAATTCAGCTGCTAACTATCGATTACTCCACCCTCTTTGCGACCGTCGGATTGGATGGCGATGGTGGGGATTGTTGGAGTGAGCTTGTGTGGCAAGTTTTCATTGGCCTGGGATGCGTCGACTAGAGATGCGCGACATATATTATGCTTGACATATATCCACCAAAAGTTGAGGATCGAAGAGGACTCATCGAAACCCTAGAAAGAGAATTGATAATTAAAATGAATAAAGGACCAAAAAAGAAAAAATAATACTAATAATCCCATTCTTCTAATAATACAAGAGGAGTTGGATTAGTAGTAACAGCCTGTCCCACTAGGGTAGGTAGGGTAAGTTTGTTACAGATGGTTAAGAGCATCCAGGTTATTGTAATAAATGCCTTGGCAATGCATGTGATTGATGGATGGCATCAGGAGGGTTGTTTTCATGTGTTGGTTGCCATGTTTTTCCTTGTAATCACTTGTTCTTGTGGTTATTGCCTGGTTTGTTTAAAGAATGAGGCTAATAATTGTTAGGGTTGAGTTTTAATTCCTATAAGACATGATTGATGCATCTACAAGGTGCTCTAGTTATGTAGCATGGATGAGTATATGATTGCCTTAGTGTATCATCATTGTTGGTCATATGGTGAGCCTTTGCATGTGGGAGAATATGTATTTGACTATTAATATGATGCAAGGAACATGAGGAAACCTCCTTGTGATTGCTTCCATTATGTATATTTATGAAATTTTGTCTCTGTGTGTATGCTAGCTAATTAGGGTGTGAAAGTTTCATGGCCTGGTTGGTATATGGCAAGGATCTCGATGGAGGATGACTATTTATATACAATGAAATGGTTATTATATGTTTATTAGGGGTGTTTTGTCATTAGTGGTTAATGCTTTCTTGTCATACTGGAACTAGATGATCTCAAAGTTAGGGGTTTGGTGTGGACCTTGTAGGTGCAGTATCTGTAGCTTGGTAGAGAATGATGTGCTTGATGATTGTTTGGTTATGTTGGTTGCTTATTTGAGCAAGTGAATTCTAGGTGTAGCATTATGATGGAAGGATTATGTGATTGCACGCATACACAAGATGCATTCATGAATATGATAATTGTTGATTATAAAATGGGAGGTGTTCATGTGGAAGATTGATTCCTTCGTACTTGTAAAGGCATGATTGTAAACAAGCTGATATATATATATGCATACAATTTCTGATTACTAAACATTATGCTGGGATGTAAAATGCACACATTAGGTCCTAGCTTTGGAGACGTGTGACTAACGTTTAAATTGAGATATGTGTGCATGTCAATGCTTGCATGATCCTGTGATTGCTTGTGTTGCATAACATGGTTATTACTATTGACCGTTTTATATGCCAATTGGATGGGAACATCCAATGGCCCGTATATGATATAGTGCCTCGAGAGATTAGAGGTACGATGTTGCGCAACTTTTAAGGAGCCAAGTGATTGATGAATACTTGGTTTCAAGTATTTGTTATAGCAACAGAGATCATGGTTAGTTAGTTACTAGTAATAGGAGCAGAGTGCACGCTGACTGGGACGGTGTTACGAAATGTATTAACCTAAATTGCGTGTAGGTCCTATAATGCATCTTTGTGAATATGACAATTATAAGTGTGATTTATGTTAAGATAACATGAGATTTTTTCTATCTGATCCTTTGAAGTTGTAGATGCCATGGATGCTGTTGACCTTGATAAGAGGGTTGAAATCTTTTTGTGTTCAGAAGTTGATCAAAACAATAGCGTGGCGTCAGAAGAGAGGATGATATTAAATGATGTTGTTAGTATGGGTCAAATATTGAATTCTAAGTTTCGCTTTGGCACGACGATGATTATGAATAATGTTAATACATATGCATTGCTAAATTTTGAAAACAAGCTTGAGCATGTGATGACTGGTGCCTTAGTCTATGATAAGTGGTTGATGATGATCTAAGGATCTGTGACAGTTGGAGGATTACATACATGGTAAGATGACAATTGGCATATGTGTTGTTAATTTTTTTTGTGCACTAACATTTGAGTGTAGGTGGTAGCGCATGGTAGGATTCGATGGTAGAGAAAGGAAACATGTATCGTGGCATGGTGCAACAGGATATGGACCAAGCCCATCAAGAATGTGGAAGAGGGACATCCCATCAAGAACGAGGAATAACATTGCTCAGCATAGACAAAAGTTGAAGAGAAGTGAAGGAGAATGGCCCTGAGGTTCCCTAGTGGTTGTCGGTTGAGATATTGTTCTCTGGAAACTTGGAGAACTTGGAAAGAGTTCACCCCTTGAGAGAACATCTGTGGAAGCTGCTCCTGAAGTTTCCCTGGCTTATCTCCTTGTTTTGCAGTGGATTTTGGACTCCTTAGAAAGGGGTTGAATCCCTTGTGTTCTTTCGTGGGAAAGGTGGTGAACCTCTAGATTCCTTGTGTAGAGGAATGTCACAGTAGTTATTTGGTGGGATTTAAGAAGGAGATCCTCTGGAGTCCCTGTTTCCGTTGGTAGTTGGTGTTAAATCCCAAGCAGTTTTGGTTGCAGCTGTCTACGATTGAGCGGAGCATCATAGTCCTAGACTCAGTTGCCCAAATATTTCAAGATAAATATTTTATGTATTCACAATGCTAATAATCATGTGCCTACATTTCTGGAATTGCAATGGTGTTTATGTCTGCTATGAACGAGTATTGCATTTTTGGGTTGAAATGGTGTTCATAATGAAATGAATCTGTGTGCATTTCTAACCTAAGCTTGTGTCGCAGAGCAAGGCTTATGATTACATTTGGTTCATAATTTTGGCCTGCATGCAAATTTCGGAGCCTATTGTGGATCCTGTGATCGATCGTTCATTGGTCACTTATTGGTAAGCTCATCAACCCAAGCCCCCTCCTTGATCTTAAGAATTGTTCACGTTCTCATCTTTATGCAACATGTGTCATCTTTGGGCATCAGGATTATCGTTTGTCATGCAAAGGGAATTTTGTTCTGCTTCAAGGGGAAATCTTGTGCGTATGGGCTGTTCTCGTCACATAGACATGTTTCACACTTAGTTCACGCACTTTTGTCACAAAGATTGTTGCATCAAGTATAGTGTATTTTATATGTTCTGGATGATCTATGTTATATCACTAAGTGTTTAAGTGTGTGATCGTAGTCCATTTCTATCACTGTTTATCAGTTTCACTGATCTCACACTTAGCCAGTTTCCTGAGCAACCTAGCCTCATCCAACTTTCCAGAGCTGCACACTTTGCTTCTACAACCCTCAAGATCTTTCCCTTGCCTGCTGGAACTGCGCAATGCGCAAGAACTCCAGCCTCCCTTGGCATCCAAAACTGCGCAGTGGTTTCCTCCAGTGTCCTTCCCTCAGTCGGAACCTACTGTTTCCAGAATCTGCGCAGTGGTTTCCTCCAGTGCCCTCCCCTCAGCCAGAACCCATTGTCTCCAGAATCCGCGCAATGTTGTCCCTCAACTGTGTAGTCTGTCGTGCAACCTGAAACTGCGCAGATGTGTCCTCCCGGGACCCCATCCCGCAACGGTGTCTTGCATTCAGAAACTGTGCAGTATTGTGCCTCAGCTGCCCAGTCTGTGTTGCATTCAGAAACTATGCAAAGGTGTTCTCCCAAGGCCCCATCCCGCAGCAGTGTCTTGCATCTCAAAATTGCATAGAGCTGTCCTAGCTGTGCTAAAAGACTTGCTTGTAGGTAGACGGATACACAAAGCACATCGAGCAACAAGCGAAAGGAGTACATGCATGGAACCATCTTGCAAAGTTCAAGACCATTGGAGACCCCACAACACCAAGCTATGCGGAGGTGAAGACAAAGCACGTCCAAGAACACATCTATCACTCAACAACACAACAACTTGACATGGACACCACAGTCAGCTAGTACATGTCAGCAATGTGATGTCGAGTTGTGTCATGAGTTGTCTCGGCCACATCACTACTATGGGCCATACTTGTTGTAATCAAATGTAATGTAAAGTGAAATTCCAAGTGTCATTAGTGGAATGCAAACAATCATTATGTAATGTAAAGAGTTATATGTAACGAAGTTGAAGAGTCATGAGGGTAGTCCAACAGTCAAAGGGGAATGTCAAGGGTCACCCCTCCCTTGTTTATATATAGAACCTCATAATTCATAGAACATGCTTTTGGGAGGCAAGCTTTTGCTAAGCATTGCTTAGAAAGGGCTTGGAGAGTATTGTGATGAGCCTTGGCTTCTCCACAATGCATATTGAGTACATCTCTTTGGAGGAATAGGCAGTGTTGACTGTAATGTTCCACTATTGGGGCTAGTGGCTGTCATGGTTATATGTATGGATGGAACTTTCACTTTATATAATATGACAGAGCCAACACGTTTTCATGCATATGTTGTTATTGTAGTTGGACTATTTTGGTTGCTTTAGCAATGTATGTCATTTAACATACGCATTCATGTATGAACTACATTGTATATGATTGTATGTATCTTTTTGGAATCGTGTTGTTGGTTTAACCCGTCGCTTTGGATCGTGGACTATTTTGCCTTGAAGCTTGTGATGTCATCCAACTCATGTGTTCCTTTTAGGTTACGTACTATTACAGGCTTCTAAGGGACACACTTCCTTTTCCCCCTGCATCTCACTTGACTTGCTGTAAGGTCACACACTTGTTTCCCACAAACATATCACACTTACCTTTGCACACTATCGTAGTCAAGGCATAGCTTTACTACACACTGCTGGGGCTCCTACTCCAAATGGTTTGAGGTTTAGTTGGGACTTCTTACCGGGGAGATCCCCTGACATGTTGATGGGTCCAACACCTTCAACATATTCTAAATGGTATGATGTGCAATGCCTTATATAATAAACAAGATCACATTATCCTTCGTGTTGAAATGCTATGTGTATAAGCACAAGAATATATCTCTGATACGAAAGAATGAATAATACGCACAATAAAGCCTTCAAGGCATTAAAAAGGTCTGTAAAGATCGGGACTAAACCATGATAGCATATAACATAAGATCCTTATGCGTTAATGAGTTAGTAACTAGTTGTAGGAGCAGAGTGCATGCTGACTGGGATGATGTTACAGAATGTGTTAACTTTAATTGCATGTAGATAATGTAATGCATTTGTGTGAATATGATAATTATAAGTATGATAAATGTTAATATAACATGAGTTTTTTTTCTAATTGACCCTTTGAAATTAGAAAACAAGCTTATGCATGTGATAATTGGTGCCCTGGTCTATGATACGTGGTTGATGATTATCTTAAGGATGTGTGACAACTGCAGGATTACATACCTGGCCTAACATAGAAAGATGACAACTGGCATATGTGTTGTTAATTTATTTTGTGCACTAACATCTGAATGTATGTGGCAACACATAGTAGGACTCTGTGGCAGTGAATGGAAACATGTAATGTGGAATGGTGCCACATGATATGGACCAAGCACATCAAGAACAAGGAAGAGGGACATCCCGCGAAGCGAAAATGAGAAAATAACCTTTAGTAATTATGAGGTTAAGCTCAAAGACTTGGAAGATGAGCTAAAGATTGGCATAGCAGAACACAAAAAACTCACTACGAAATAACAAGAACTGGTTGAGTGGAATGACGAGCTGCAAAAGCGAGGGAAATGAAATACCAAGCTGAACCTGTTACTACTCAAACCAGCAGGGGGACCTAAAAGGGGTTCCTAAGAGGGCAACTGCTAGGTTAAGGGAAATGGTAGAGGCTTAGCCCACTGTCACCACAGTTAAGTCTCCCGACTCTTTACAGGCTTTCACCGACGGGAGGAGTCTTGGTAGCGTAGGGATCACTTGTAAAGTATATGTCAATGGATAGGTGGAAAGTGACCTTGGAAACCCTTTCCCAAGGATGGAGTGAAGAATGGAACATGCTTGCTCTTTATGCAAGGGACTTGGTCCTCTAGGGGTAAGGGGTGAGGATTGGAGGGTTGAGGGGAGAAGGAATAGGCTTATAGACGAGGTTCTTAATCCTTGTAATCCTTGGGGAACTTGGATTCCCAAATGGTCCTTGACAAATACTCTTTATTGAGAAGTGGGACCACATGGGGCTAGGTGGACCCAAGCCCAGGGTCGGGGATGGAATGCAACAAAAGAATGATGTTCCTATGCTGGACAAGTTGAAGGGAAAGGAGCAAACAAGAATACTTACTTCAAAAGGTTGAACGTATCCTGTTGAGGTCTAGACTTGGGGATGCCTATGCTAAATTCAATCCTAGAGCTAGGGCATGGGATTCTTGGAGATTCCACTGTTAGAATTGCCTCAAATTTGGAGGAAAGAGAGGAGACCCATCAACGAAGTAGCCTGTAAGAGATTGAAGTTTTTCCTTGGGTCAATTACCGAGAAATTGATGCCCTAGGTGACCTTTGAGGGCTAGACCTAGGAAAAAATGGTAAAAGGTGAAAAAGGTGAAGGAGATGACCACCCTTTTTAGGGACCATTTCCTAATTCACTTGGGGATATGGAGTCAAGGATGATGATGAGTAAGAACTTGGTTTCTTGATCAAGGAGGCACAAAAAGTCAGCTTCATCAAATGTTGAGAGAAAGAAAAGAAAAGTGACCTTCAAGCATTTATACTTCAAAACAAATGATGCAAGCTTATTGAGACAACTAATCTCTAGGACATTTCATTCATATAACATCGAACCATACATTAAATTAGCCAAAACATGCTTAATTCCATATGTCAATTATGCAGCAACTAACCCTAATTCTATCAGTATGCAACAACAAGAATAAGAACGTTAAAATTTACTTACAACGTTATAGAGTAAACCCAACCAACATTTCGTTTGCAAGACAAAGCTCGAAGACAAGAAAATATCTCAAATCCATACATCTAAATTCATCCATCTCCAAAAATATCCTCCAAGGAAAAAAATGCGAAGTTCTCTATGATTAGAGAGATCCCAAGTCAAGTGATGATCCAAATGAATGTATTTGACATCAATATATAGCCTCCCGAGGAGTTCGAATTAGCCTATGGGATTACATTAGCCCCTAATGATAAAATAATGTGCAAATAAAACCCCTATTGGTGAGAAGCCCACCAAGCTAGCTCACAAGTGGAAAAATAACCCTCACAAGGGGCCAAATAATAATATGTACATGTCGTGGGGCCCTCCAAAGGGCTAACAATGTCTTGAAGTGCCATACTGAGAAATAAATTCCTTGGAATATGATGGACAAGGGGTTGGACCCTTGTTTTCCAAGTAGTAGACTTGTAGTGCTCCCATTGGGTCTGAGGGAACATAAATGACCCCATGGGTCTCCATATGAATTGAAGGTGCCTGTAGATCCTATGCAAGGGTCCGAGTGGTGGAATGAACGCTGCCATGACATCGTACAAGTCTTGGGACACTTGCCAATAATAATATGTACATGTCGTGGGGCCCTCCAAAGGGCTAACAATGTCTTGAAGTGCCATACTGAGAAATAAATTCCTTGGAATATGATGGACAAGGGGTTGGACCCTTGCTCTCCAAGTAGTAGACCTGTAGTGCTCCCAGTGGGTCTGAGGGAACATAAATGACCCCATGGGTATCCATATGAATTGGAGGTGCCTGTAGGTCCTATGCAAGGGTCCGAGTGGTGGAATGAATGCTGCCATGACATCGTACAAGTCCTGGGACACCTGCCAATAATGTGGGGCTCCTGTGGGGGTTTGCTGGGCATAATGTACCAAGCATATCATCATTATCCCAAAAGTGGATCACAAGTAGTCTCTGAGCATTGATGAAGAGCTGTGGAGTGTTGTCTGTTGTTGTGGAGGCCAATGGCTTTCTATGCACACCCTATATGTGCCAATGTAGACCTTTGGGGGTTAGGGTCCCATATAGGGAGATCAAACCCAAATGGAAACTACCTGTAATCTTGCATAAGATCCAATGTGTCCCCTAGGTTTCTAGTACAACCAGTCATTAAAATAATTGTGTTAAGAGTTTACAAACCATGGATAACAAAGTGGGCACTTCATAATGGGACGCCCTTCCGTAGTGGGCTTTGGCATGTGCTAGTGTCTCCAAGCTCCAAAGGGGGTTAACCAAGTACCTTATTAGGTTGTTTCAGCCCTTAAAGGGGATAGTATGTCCAAGGTACATCCCTCTAAAGGGGGTGGCAATTGAGAAATAGAAACCGTCCGTAATCTTGCATAATATCCAATGTGTCCCCTAGGTTTCTAGTACAACCAGACATTAAAATAATTGTGTAAAAGAGTTTACAAACCATGGATAACAAAGTGGGCACTTCATAATGGCATGCCCTTCCGTAGTGGGCTTTGGCATGTGCTAGTGTCTCCAAGCTCCAAAGGGGGTTAATAACCAAGTACCTTATTAGGTGGTTTCAACCCTTAAAGGGGATAGAATGTCCAAGGCACATCCTTCTAATGAGGGTGGCAAGTGAGAAATAAGTGGAATGGAGTAGGGAATGAAAGGGGCAATCCCGGGCCAGATATTGGGGCCAAGGGGTAGCTAGATAAGGGAAAGCCCACACCTGGGTATGCAATGTGTAGGAGGGAGCAATCGTGGTACATGAGTTGCCCCGACTTTGAATTTTCCACCCTTCTTTATATGCCTTTTGCCTTTTATGAATTTTCTTTAATGAATGGCTCGGGGCTAAAAGGACAAGAGCATGTAAGATATAACAGTGTCCCCTAGGTTTCCAGTACAACTAGTCATTAAAATAATCGTGTAAAAGAGTTTACAAACCATGGATAACAAAGTGGGCACTTCATAATGGCATGCCCTTCCGTAGTGGGCTTTCACATGTGCTAGTGTCTCCAAGCTTCAAATGGGGTTAACCAAGTACTTTATTAGGTGGTTTCAACCCTTAAAGTGGATAGAATGTCCAAGGTACATCCCTCTAATGGGGGTGGCAAGTGACAAATAAGTGGAATGGAGTAGGGAATGAGAGGGGCAATCCCGGGCCACATATTGGGGCATAGGGGTAGCTAGATAAGGGGAAGCCCACACTTGGGTATGTAATGTGTAGGAGAGAGCAATCGTGGTACATGAGGTGCCCCGATTTTGAATTTTCCACCCTTCTTTATATGCCTTTTGCCTTCTATGAATTTTTCTTTCATTAAGGGCTCGGGGCTAAAAGGACAAGAGCATGTTGTGTAAGATATAGCAGTGATTACCCCCTTTTAGGTAGGGCGTTTCATTGCCCTCCAGGGGTTGGGACAATCATGGGTTCTTGAATGATAAAGGAGGCTCATCTAGGGCCTATGGAACTAGGGTGATGGCCATGGATTGGGGTGGAGCTCATGTATTGGATTTTTCCCAAGTGCTAATTATTTTGTCCTGACCATCTTTTACATTTTGTGGTACAATTCCTGTTATATGTGGCCAATTATGCTTTTTTTTCGTTCTTTTAAGCTACTTCAACCTCTGGGGCATCATTCCAGGCCTAACCCAAGGTGGGGGAAAGGGGATAGGGAGGCTGGCCCTATGTGGACCCATAATGGAAATGTTGACCCAGTGGAGAAATGATGAATGGGGTATAGTGAGTGGAAAGGGAGTAATATCTGTGGATAAAGGTGCGGGACCACGCGCCCAAAGTCGGGGTTTCCCAAGTATTACCACCCTAAAATGAAATGGTCAATAAAGGAGATCCCAAGGGATTAAGATCCAAGTGTAACATCCAAAATAGATCAAGGGCACAAGAGCACAAACTAAGCCCACCCTTTCCGCCAAATCGCCCCATCGATCCATACCCAGAAGTATCCATGATAAGTAAACCCAATACTCAATTACCAAATGACAACATATAACTTTAGATTCAGGAGACCCTCCTTCACACATACGATCAATACAGGTGGGTGAGGGAGCACATGGCTGGCTTAGGTGGCAGAGAAATGGCAGAACGAGCTAGTAGGAGGCTGCAAGGGGCTTCTGGCTGCCGGTTGAGGTTCATCATGGAGAATACTTTCTTCTGGGGATATCACCCACGAAGTGTTGGGTAACATCTGGCTCCATTGGGGACGTGATCTCTCGAAGAAGTGGACGAGGCTGCTCGAACAGGAGGACATGAGAACTCCAACAATCTCTTGGTCACCGTAGAATTGTTATCTGCACATGTCAAAGATCAAAGCCACGAGACACCATGTTTTTCAGGGTGTCTTATGATCACCCATGCTTAATGTTAGCCCATAAACCAACAAGAAATAGAATATGCAATTTTGTTTGTTTTTAACCTAATTGCAATCTAATCTATCATGAGAAACATCATTTGTGGTTAGTTCTAATGCAAAAATCAGCATGCAATGCATCCTACTCTACCATGCATATGATACAATGTCAAGTGCTAGGTATAATCATAGACCCAATGCAACCAACATGTCAATTGATTAATACAAGAATGCATGTTTCCATGATTATTTTTGCTGCAATGGACTCGACAATATAAATGAGAAAAATGATGTGAGGAGTACGGGGGCGAGAGGTGGGAAAATAAGAGACCCATATTATATAGACACTTGAAGTACTCTATGTTGTTCATGAATAAGAATATTATATAGACACTTGAAGCACTCTGTGTTGTTCATGAATAAGAATTCACGACTTCTTGCAAAATTGTTTCTTGGAGATATGCCCTACAATCTTTTGCCATGTGCCCAAAGTTCGTACAAGAATAACAATAACCAAGAAATATACTTTGGTACCTGGGAGATGAAAATTTCCTTGATGTACTTCTGAAGTCTTTTTGCCTTGGGATCCTTTGATGATATCCATTGCCTCTTGCATCTTTGACACCATCTGGATATCTCCTTGGAGTAGGATTTCTTCCATAGTTGTCTTGACTCTTCTCCTTGCTTTTGCTGGAACTAGGAGCATCAATATTTCTTTTTGTTTTTCTCACATCCTTGTTGTTTGAAGCATTAGGGTTTGCATCATTCTTGCTTGAGGATTCACTTTCATAGCCAAGACTTTTCAAGTTCTTATTTAGCAAGTCAACTTCCTTTTTAAGAAAGACAATTTCTTCTTTCAACTTTTCACAGTCTTTATCTTTCATAATGTTATGAACATAAATTATGTAAAAATAAATAAAAATAGATAATAAATAATAATCATAATAATATAAATATAATAATAAATAAACTTAAATTAACTAATGATTAGCTAGTTAATAATGAAAAGGCATGTCTTAGAGACATGCTTGTTTGTGAAAGGGTACTTACTTCTCATATATACAAGACCCTCATTCTCATTTGTACTCGTCCTACATCAATTCTTTATATAATATACATTTTACACTTACTATCCTACGAGGGATGTATTTGTCTACGAAGTATTTTAAATATTTTCGTTGCGTATACGACTTTTGGGCGTTACATTGGTATCAGAGCTGTTCGATCCTCTAGTCGCTCAACCTTGCAAGATTCGTGTTCTCTGATCCAGGGCTTTGACCATCAAATTCATCAACATTGTTTTCGTTGAAGCGTTTCACTACAAGAATTTGGAGTTTCTCCATTTCGCTATCAAGCATTTGGCCATTTCAATATAATAATAATAATAATAATAATATATATAATAATATATATATATATATATATATATATATATATAATTATATATATATATATATATATATATATATCTGGAGAGAAAAAATAAAAAGTCAAAAAACAAAGATAAAAAAAGAAATAAAGATTAAAAAATCAAAAAAAAAAAGAAAAAGAAAAGAAAATAAAATAAAAATAAATATATATAAAGATTACAAAAAAAAAGATTTAAAAAAATAAATAAATAAAAAAGGTTATACATTATCGATAAAAAGTGCATGATAAAGTTAAGAGAGAATATTTCCAAATATATTTAAAACTTACGTAAGAGAAGGAATGATATTATCTTGATTCTTCATTAAGTGGTTTACAAGCCCGTGGTTTTAGAAACCCATGGTATGCTAAAATTAAAAGAAAAACAAAATCTCTTCTGCAAATGGTATGTTTTACTTTTTACTTGCGCGGTAAAATTACTAGAATTTGGTTACTCTGCTGTTAGAAAAAGAGACCTCTGAGCTCATGTGTGTCTAGTCATGGCATCAAGTCGTTAAAAAGACAGAGGGGACAGATTAAGACCTCTCGAGCCTCGAAGGGTTTGAGAGCATTGTAAAAGGCCTATAAATGGTTGAAAGTTCAGAATATCAAGGGTTTAACTTTTGGAGACTGTGGAGGCTCTGCTCCTCTCAGCGTCTCATCTTCATTCTAGTAATACAAGCTTCTTTTGCTGTTATATGTTCAATCCCCATCTTTCCCTTTGTTCTAAGCTTGCACTTGAATGGGTTATTCATGTTTTCTTTTGTGTTGAATGCCAGATAATTGTCATCTTATCTCTGCATTGATAAATTAGATTTGTAAGCTTCATTTGTTTTCTGTAGCTAGCCATTCGTATGTGTTTATGTATGCATCTACTGGTACAGTCAGTATTCTCCATTTATCCATTGAATCTATAATCCATTGAGCATTAGTGGTTGAAAGCCTTGTCTAACTAAGGGTGTTCATGCATGTTTCGAGTGAAATAGAGTTGAAATGGTCATCTGACTTGACCTAAGCCCTAATCCATTCCAATAGTTCAGAGAACGATATAGAAGATTTATATGTTTACAGGCATCTCCGAGCTACAACCTAGGAGACCTTCCTGGAGTGCTAACATAATTGGCGCCGTTGCCGGGGAAAGGAGACTGAAGCTCAGCTTCCCTAGGAGGCGACACAGATCCAACTTTGATGATAGACAAAGCCTGGACACCTTTTCGGTTGTAATCATCTATCTGGCGATTCTACTGGAGGACAAACCTCTTGGAGACTCCACTTCATAGTTTTGGCTCAGTTTGTGAGGCATACTCGGAGAAATCCTCAGAAGCCACAAGTTGACCTAGTATTTGACCCTGAGAAAATCATCAAAGAAAGAAAGGCATTGCAGAAACGAGCATCAGGTTCAGGTAGCTCTAAAAAATATTCTATATCTCTTCAAGAAAATATTGTAATAGAACAAATACATGTTGAGAGTATAGCATCTAATACTAGCAGTGAAGAAAAAATGTCAGAGATTCATAAAGCTCCTTATTTTTCAGGTTTTCCTTTCGTTGTAAGCCCAAAGGAAGCCTCTCCTCCTATCCCTCATACTGCTTTAGTCTTATTAGTCACTCCTCAACCCTCTATCATTCAAACTTCCAGTACCGTTGTAGCCACCACAACTATGGCAGGACCACAAGCACCTACCAAAATGGAAAGAATCATAGTTGCTAGGTATGGACCTTTAGTACTGTCGACTCCTTTGAATGCCATGCCTATTGGAGAATATCAAAAGTATAGGCCTAAGTTCATTGGGACTGAAGGTGTTTCAGCCGAGGAACATCTTGAATCATTCTTTAGCTATGTTGATAACCTGGACATTAGTGAAGATGATGTATGGATGAGAGTCTTTGTCCAAAGTCTAGATGGAGAGGCTAGGAAATGGTTCAGAGAACTGACCCTGAGGTCTATAGCAGATATTGAGGCTTTAGATGATGCATTCCTAAAGCATTGGGGGGATAAGAAGGATCTGCTCTACTACCACATCGAGTTTGGGAGCTTAAAGAGGGAAAATGGTGAGTTGTTGTTTGATTTTAATAAGAGGTTTAACCATATGTACAACAAAATACCAGCTAAAGTAAAACCCACCACTACCTCTGCTAAACTCACCTATGCCAGTGCCTTTGATTCTGACTTCTGTCTATTGTTGAGGGAGAGATAATGTGTTACCTTGGCTAATATGCAGGATACAACCTTGGAAGTAGAATCAAACATCATGGCTGCAAAGAAGCTCAAGGGGAATGTTGATAGAAGGAGACAGAGGGGCGAATCTTCATCATCTTCAGATCCCAAGATAGATAAAATGGCGAAGATGATAGTCACTAGCCTGTGAAATCTCCAAATTAAAGGTTGAGCAGCACCCTGGGAAAGGAAGAGTTCCTAATACCTTTGCTCCTAGAAACCCAAATCCATATAGAAGAGCTAATGAGCAGTTGCAAATTCTGCAAAGAAGCAAAGATGCCAATGAAGACCCCTTTCCAGAGAATGTAGTCATGGAAGAAGAACAGTTTGAAGAAGATGATGAGATCCATTGTCTGGAAGAAAAAGGCAGTGCCTCCTTTTTGACCTCAGTTGCCTATGAGAAGCCATTATTTAATGACTAGATCAGCCAAGAGTAGGATGGTGAAGTTGTTCTGCAAACTGATGATCGACACAAATATGATCTGAGGTCGAAGATAAATAATGCCAAGGAAACTCCTGTTTAGAGAGCTGCTGTCACTGCGGTACAAGAAGCTAAAAAGCAGAAACAACCAACAGTTGATCCCATCATCCTCAAACCTCCAGCTCACGAGGTAAGAGGCCTTGACAAGTCTCAGCCTTTCAGTTTTGAATCAGAAATTTAGAAGCTAAGCATACCTATATCTCTGATTGAACTAGTGAAGAATGAGTCCTTCAAGAGATCTATCCTCGAGGCCCTTGATCCTAAAGCCATCCAAGCCTCCACTGACTATGTAAACCGGCAAGACGACAAACCTACTGTTGTTCTCAGCCCAACGATTGAAAACTATGATGACGACTCCCCACCATTCTATGTCTCTTTGACTATTCATGACAAAATCCTCCACAACTGCCTTCTGGATACAGGAGCCAGCCATAATCTAATGCCCAAGGCTGTCATGGATGAGTTGGGTCTTGACATTACCAAGCCTTATCATGACCTGTTTTCTTTTGACTCCAGAAAGGTGAAATGTTTGGGATTAATCAAAGACCTAGCCATCACCTTGTCTCAGTTGCCTATGAAGAGCATGATGATAGATATTGTGGTAGCAGATGTACCCCCCAAGTTCGGCATGTTTCTTTCTAGAGGCTGGATGAAGAGATTAGGTGGAACGTTGCAAAACGATCTGCTCTATGCTACTGTCCCAGTTTTTGAAGGTGAGAGTAGGAGATTATACAGAGAAGCTCAGTTGGATTGTATCATCAGTGATGAAAGGAATCCCACTAATCATCCTACTTATGCTGTCGACACTGATTTTGGAGCCTGTATTCTTCAGATTGAAGAATCCCAGTTGGCCTCCATACAACTTAGGAAATCGGTTTGCCAGATCATAGAGGAAGAAGGCCCTCAAATTTGGGACATGTTCTTTGATGGAGCTTGCTCTAAGGAAGCTGCAGGAGCAGGTGTATTCGTTGTGTTCCCCACACAAGAATGCATTCATTTATCTTTCAAGTTAACTTTTCAGGTCACAAATAACATAACAGGATATGAAGCCTTGATATTAGGCTTGAATGCTGCTAAAGAAATGGGCATCAAAGGTCTGAAGGTGTTTGGAGATGTAGACCTTATCATTCAGCCAGTCAACAAAACTTTCCATGCAAAGCATCCAAGGCTGAAAGCATACAGAGATGAGGTATGGAAGCTCAAGGACTCTTTCAATATTTTCGGCATTTCTTACATCCCTAGAATGAAGAACCAGCTTGCTGATTCCCTTGCTGTCTCTGCTAGTGCGTTTATTCCTCCTTTGCCTCCTAAATTGACTTATGAAGTTCAGGTGAAATATAGACCATCTCTGCCTGACGATGTCAAATACTGGAAAGTTTTTGAAGATGATGATGAAATTAATAGGCTTTTACAAGTCGTTGATGAATTTTCTGAAATGCATATCGACCAAGAAAATGAAACCATCGAAGAATGCAACCAGTCCAAGCTAAAGGACGAGATTGGTCAGGACAACATTGTTCAACTGCCTGGTAACCATATACCCAAAGGATTGGTGCCCCTAGAGAAGCTGTTTGATCATAATGATGTACCTTATAAGCCTACGAAAATAGAAAATGAGTCTGCTGTTCATAAACATAATGTAGGGAGTCCAGCCTATCCAAAGTACATAAATCTGTCCACTCACTTGTCTTTTGCCCAAATTTCTGAGTATTGCACCCTGATGAAACAATTTGCTGATATTTTTGCTTGGGAATATAGTGATCTTAAGACACATGACACCAACATCATTCAGCGTAAAATCCCACTAGAGAAGAACACTATCCTTTTAAGTAGAAATTAAGACCTATCAGCCCTCCCTTATTGCCTTTGATTGAAAAGGAAATCATGAAGTTGTTGGATGCCAAGATCATAGTTCCCATAAGGTATTCAAAGTGGATAGCTAACCTTGTGGTAGTAAGAAAGAAGAATGGAGAAATCAATGTTTATGTTGACTTCAGGAATTTGAACAAATTCTCTAGAAAAGACAACTACCCCCTACCTAAGATGGAACACTTACTGCAAAAAATTTCAGGGGCTAGAGTCATGTCTTTCTTAGATGGATTTTCAGGTTACAATCAGATTGTTGTACATCCAGAAGATCAGGAAAAGACCGCCTTCACTACTCCTTGGGGCACTTTAATGTACTCCATGATGCCTTTTGGACTGATGAATGTTGGGGCTACTTTTCAGAGGGCCATGAAGATAGCCTTTGTGGGACAGAAGGACAAGTTTGTCCTGATTTACCTTGACGACATAACAGTCTTCTCCAGTAGTCACAAGGACCATTTGCAGCATTTGAAGAAGGTGTTTCCAAAGTGCAGACGTTTTCGAATTTCTATAAACCCAAAGAATTCACAGTGTTCTCTAGAAGAAGGCAAACTGCTGGGACATTGTTTTTGCTGAAGGTGTGAAGATCGATCTAGCAAGAGTTCAAGCAATTCAGAGATTGTCCATCCCAAGGTCAAAAAGGGACATTCAATCTTTCCTGGGTAAGATTAACTTTATCAGGAGGTTTATTCCAAAGTTTGTAGAGCTAGTGAAGCACATCACTTCCATGTTGAAGAAAGGATTAGAAATAAAATGGACAGAAGGTGCAAGAAGCTCTTTTGAAGCCATCAAACAAGCTATCATGGAAGCTCCCACTCTAATCAACCCAGATTATAACAGGGAGTTTTATATCTTCTCTTTTGCCTCTTATGATACACTTGCAACAGTTCTATTGCAGAAAAACGATGAAGGCGTAGAACACCCTGTGGCCTTTTTCAGCAAAACTCTGAGGGACGCTGAACTAAGGTATGACCTTATCGAAAAACAAGCTTATGCTATCATAAAATCTTTAAAGGCATTCAAAATTTATATTCTGCATTCCAAAGTGACTGCATATGTACCATCAGCCTTAGTAAAAGATGTTCTAACTCAACCAGATATTGATGGAAAGAGAGCTAAGTGGATTGCAAAATTAATAGAGTTCAACATAGAGGTGAAGCCCACCAAGCTTGTCAAAGGCCAGGGCTTAGCTAAGCTTATGGATGAGGAAAATTGCAGTTTGTTAGACATCAATTGCGTGGGTTCAAATTTAGGTGGTGAGCGGATAGAGGAAGCAGCAGTAGGGCGAGAGCCGAATCAATCTTTCGCTGAAAATCTAGCCACTTGTGAATGGTATTCTAGTGTAGTTCATTTTTTGCAGAAGCTAGAAGTCCCTCCAGGACTTGGCTCGAGTCAAGCCCGAGCCATTAAGCTCAGATCAACCAAATTCTACATTAATGAAAACCTGCTCTATTGGAAAGACTCGTTAGGGATCCTCCTGAGATGTCTAGACAAAGGACAATCTGTGGAAGTCACGCACTAGTTTGATTCTAGCATCTGCGGAGGGCATCATTATTGGAAAACCACGACGCACAAGATCTTGAGAGCTAGGTATTATTGGCCTACTCTGTTCTCTGATGTTTTTTCTTTTGTGAATTTTTGTGACAGATGTCAGAGTTTTGCAGGAAGACAACAACGAAAATCTCTGCCTTTGAAGCCAATACACGTCAACGGTCCCTTCCAGCGATGGGGCTTGGACTTCATAGGTGAGATCAATCCACATTCCAGTGGCCATCACAAATGGATCTTGATAGCCACTGATTATTTCACCAAATGGATTGAGGCCGTACCCACTAAAAATGCTAATCATCAGGTTATCATGAAGTTCTTGAATGAGAATATTTTCACTAGATTTGGTTGCCCAACCAAACTAGTCACTGATAATGCAGCAGCTTTCAGGGCAGAAGAATTGGTGGACATGTGTGAATCCATGGGCATTCAATTGGTGCATTCTACCTCATATTATCCTCAAGGTAATGGCTTGGCAGAATCATCTAACAAGAGTCTTGTAAGGATAATTAAAAAACTGTTGGAGGACAATAAAAAGAATTGGGATTCCAAGTTGAAGTTTGCACTATGGGCTGGCAGAGTTACCAACAAGAAGTCCATAGGAAATTCTCCATTTAAGTTGGTTTTTGGTGCTGATGTTGTTTTTCCTATCCAGCCGATTCTCCTGATGGACATGACCGTTTGTCATTCCTCAAGTTTAGATGAACAACACTTTCATTTTGCACAATTTGGAGGGGGAATGCGTTTTTGATGGCCCAGTCAATGGGTGGTTTTTGAAATTTTACTTCATATGAGGCTCTAAGGCCTTAATATTGTAATAGGTTTTCTTAGTTTTTTTGTTTTTTTTGTTTTTATACAAATAAACTCCATGCCCAATGGAACACTAGGAGATAAGTTTGTTTGGGTTGTTACTGGAAGGGCAGTAGTCTGCAGTTCTTGAAACCTCACAGGGAGGCTTTCATCCCTAGAAGGAGCCAGTGTTAGCCCCTGAGGTAGAGGGCTGCTATTTTTAGCAAAAATGTCCCTTGTTTTAGCTCCGACGGTCACATCTCCTCTTGCTCCGCTTTGGCCATAAGCCGTGTTAGCCCTGAGGTGCTGATCCAAACAGATCCAAAATGGATCCAAGAACTCTCTAAGTCTTTAAAAAATTGTTTAAAAGATCAAAATAATCACAAGACAAAACCCTCCTTTAGGCGGAAAAACACTATTGGGAAACGAAAACATAGAGAAAACAGTGAAAAAACAGAGCAGCGGAGGCTTGAACTATGAATGCACAGTAGCCGTCAGATCTGGCTGATCAACGGTCTAGATCTGATCGGCAAATCGCAATCGGCCAACACAACATAGCGCTCACCAAATGGCCCGGGGTTATAGCGATATGCTATTGCGATCAATTGCATCAGAGCTTCATAGAGGAGCAGGGCTTATGTCTATATAGATGTCCGATGCGATAAACCGGACCCGAAAGGGTTCCTTAAAGGTATTGTATAAGATTTGAGATCCGCCTAAAAGAATTTTCCTATGTATTTTGCATATTTTCGTTATTTAACGAAATACAATGAAACAGCACCGATGCGATCAAACCCAGACCTGAAGGGGTTTGGGAATGAAAATACATAATACTTGAAGTCCGCAATGAGCCATTTTTTAATGTATTTCTAAAAAAGCAAAGGGACAGGCCATTCGCTACATGCGACAGCGATTGGGGACAGACCCAATAGCTCTGTTTTTGGCTTTTTTCGTATTTTTTAACAGTTAACAGGTGAACTGAAATAATGGAATATATGGCCGTAAGGGGAAAAACAACAGCGCAACATAGCTGAACCAACAGAAATGGTCATGGAGCATCACCGACACGAGTGAGCTCGCTGACAGTGCGCTAAAATTACCAGAATTTGGTTACTCTGCTGTTAGAAAAAGAGACCTCTAAGCTCATGTGTGTCTAGTCATGGCATCAAGTCGTTAAAAAGACAGAGGGGACAGATTAAGACCTCTTGAGCCGCAAAGGGTTCGAGAGCATTGTAAAAGGCTTATAAATGGTTGAAAGTTCAGAGTATCAAGGGTTCAACTTTTGGAGACTGTGGAGACTCTGCTCCTCTCAGCGTCTCATCTTCATTCTAGTAGTACACGCTTCTTTTGCTGTTATATGTTCAATCCCCATCTTTCACTCTGTTCTAAGCTTGCACTTGAATGGGTTATTCATGTTTTCTTTTGTGTCGAATGCCAGATCACTATCATCTTATCTCTGCATTGATAAATTAGATTTGTAAGCTTCATTTGTTTTCTGTAGCTAGCCATTCATATGTGTTTATGTATGCATTTGCTGGTACAGTCAGTATTCTCCATCTATCCATTGAATCTATCTATTAAGCATTAGTGGTTGAAAGCCTTGTCTAGCTAAGGGTGTTCATGCATGTTTTGAGTGAAATAGAGGGTCATCTGACTTGACCCAAACCCTAATCCATTCCAATAGTTCAGAGAACGATATTGAAGATTATATGTTTCCAGGCATCTCCGAGCTACAACCCAGGAGAGCTCCCTGGAGTGCTAATAGGTACAGCTGTGAGTGGTGCATCATAGTGCACCATGATGGGTACAACCATGACTGTTTGCATGTTAGTGACGAGGTGCAGTACAGTGATGGGTGCAACATGATGACGAGGTGCAGTACAGTGAGGTGCAGTATGTTTATGGAGTCACCTTAGAGGATCTGTTGAAGCAGTCTGCCTTCACCAAAGTTCAGATCAACTACCTCAGGTGACATCTTCTTAGAGAAGATCTTTTCTCTTATTTGATAAGTCAAAACGTTGACTTCTGATGTATATTTACTATCTCTCTCTCTGATGTTGACTTCTAATGTTGACTTCTGATGTTGACTTCTGCTGAACTATTGAAGATCATATAAGAAGAATTGACGAAGGGTTTCCCCATATTGGGGTTTGTCCCTGGCTAGCGCCACATCTTGTGTCCTCTTGTCTTGGCTTGTCTTTTGCAATTTATATCTATGTTCTATCTGCAGTTTACTTTAATGCTGATGTGATTGCTAATCTGGAAAATATATTAAGCTAACTGTGAAAATTGAAAAAATTGCTCTAGCATAGAACATACTTAAATTTAACATGTTATTAGTGTTGAGATGAAGACAATGCCCAAGCAAGAGTGAAAGAGCAATCACCAAAGACAGTTGGGAAAGGACAAAAGGATCAATGTTCAATCCGCATCTTTCCCTTTGTTTTAAGCTTGCACTTGAATGGGTTTTTCATGTTTTCTTCTGTGTCGAATGCCAGATAACTGTCATCTTATCTCTGCATTGATAAATTAGATTTGTAAGCTTCATTTGTTTTCTATAGCTAGCCATTCATATGTGTTTATGTATGCATCTGCTGGTACAGTCAATATTCTCCATCTATCCATTGAATCTATAATCTATTGAGCATTAGTGGTTGAAAGCCTTGTCTAGCTAAGGGTGTTCATGCATGTTTTGAGTGAAATAGAGTTGATAAGTCAAAATGTTGACTTTTGATGTATATGTACTATCTCTCTCTCTGCTGAACTATTGAAGATCATATAAGAAGAATTGATGAACAGTTTCCCCACATTGGGGTTTGCCCCTGGCTAGCGCCACAGCTTGTGTCCTCTTGTCTTGGCTTGTCTTTTGCGATTTATATTTATGTTCTATCTGCAGTTTACTTTAATGCTGATGTGATAGCTAATCTGGAAAAGATATTAAGCTAAATGTGAAAATTGAAATAAATTGCTCTAGCATAGAACATACCTAAATTTAACATGGTATTAGAGCTGAGGTGAAGACAATGCCCAAGCAAGAGTGAAAGAGCAATCACCGAAGACAGTTGGGAAAGGACAAAAGGATCAAGGATTCCTCATCCCTCTTCAAATTCACCAAGGGTGAAATCAAAGCAGAGAACATTATCAGAATGGCGCAGCGAAAGCTTATGTGATGGCCTACCCAAAGATCAGTTCATTGGAAAGTCCGGATCTAAGGTTGGAAAGAAAGACAAATGACTTGTTCAACCATTATGCGAAGGAGTGTCCGAATGGTACGGACACATTACTTGATGATGATAACAATCATTCCAGGGACATCTTCAATGATTAGAGGAATGACAAGTAATGCAAGTCATCAAGAAAACGTCCGACTCTTCAGAGAAAACAAGGAACCCCAGGTATGAAGAATCAAATGTTGTTTTTGATAAGATAAAGAAGCGTTATCTTGTATTGGCCTCCTTCAGATTCTTTGGGAATCTGTCTTATTGATTGTAGTGCTTCAAGGCACTCCATCGAATAGAAGGGTGCTTTCTCTCTAATTTGGTAGAGATGGAAACATTCGTGGGATTATACTCGGAGCCGATGCCACCTATCTCGGAAAGGGTTTTACCCCTCAATTGAATGAGTGTAACTCGATTCATTTACAGAATCTTTTTTATGTACCTGATCGCAAGAAGAACTTGGTGTCCATTTCAGCAATGGAAGTCAAAGTTAAGGGTGGCTCTCGTCGATGGAAAGGTACGTGTTTGAAAATAGAATTTTCAAAAGATGCTTTTTCTCATGGGTTCAAGGTTGGCAATTTGTATCAAGTTGCAGGATGGTCCATTGGGGATCATGTCAATTGACATATCTCATCTATAACACTGGAGGTCTACTTATGGGGCCCTGCCCAATGTGAGTTAGATGGCGACAAGGATGCCTGAATTCAAGAAGAGCATGAAGGTACATGTCTGAGATGCACCGAAGGAAAATCCTACAAGGGGACCATTCCCCTCATGTAGCAGGTCCACAGGTTTGGAACAACCCAAGGAGTTTGAGATTCTTGATCGGGAATCTCATGTATACAGGTGGAAGAAAGCTCTCTGTGGCTTGAAGCAAAACACCCCGGGCATAGTATGGGAGGATTGATAGCTGTCAAATGTAGTTGAGATTCACTAAGAGTGAATCCGATCCAAACCATTGTTTGAAGTTTGTGGATGATAGACCTCTTATACCGACACCTTCTAAGAACAATCTATTTCTGATAGGTGTTAACCCTCTCACTTGTAGAAGTAAGAGAGAGCTGGATTCCGGATGTGGAATGGTAAACTGCAAGCCCGTGACTACCTCGAGGATCTTAACTTTAAGAAGTTATATGGTGATGATGCCAGACTAGATTTGGGAAATGCCTTTGAGTTTCATAAACTCATTTGCATTGATGTTTTTGGTGAACTCTCATTCGGACAAATGTTTTACAGTTAGCATGATGAGCTCATATATGGTTGAGCCTCACTGGATTGGTGCCAAGAATCTTCTGAGATATCTTCGTGGTACAATCTCTCATGGATTGAGATACACTGCTGGAAATGTGAAGCTGCATGATTATTCAAATGCTGACTGGGCAGGCAGTGTGGAGGATCACAAGAGCACTTCTGAGTGCTGGTTCTCTTTGGATTCTGCTTCGATATCATGGATGAGCAGGAAGCGGAAGTCGGTTACTATAAGCACCGCCGAGACCAAATACTTTGCTACGAGTATGATCTCGTGTGAAGCTATCTAGTTGTGGAAGCTCTTTAGTGAGCTGTTTGTACACATGATGAATACCACTGTGATTCTCTGTGACAACCAGGGGGGATTCGATTGTTGAAGAATCCCGTATTCAATGATTGCTTCAACGGATAGACATTAGATACTACCTTATCAGGGATATGGTAAGTTGATGAGTAAGGAGGCTCCATCTCATTGAGACTGATGTACAGGCCACTGACATTTTGTCAAAACCCCGGGGAAATGTCAAATCTATGACTTTCCCGAAGGACTTGGAGTCATTGAGAAACCTTCTTATAAGGGTTTTGCATATTGCATGCATTGAGCTCTGAGAGCTCTGGGGGGATTGGGGTACTTACTGGAGCAGCACGCAACCATAGGGCGAGTCACCCTCCCCTTGTGGTGCGTTGTGTACAGGGGGAATGGCTTAGCCTTCCTTGTGACACGCTGTGGCGACTGTGGAACAGGATGATTAGTTCTCCTGTGGCGACTATGGGACAGGATGATTCGTTCTCCTGTGGACAGGATGATTAGTTCTCCTGTCGAGGCATCCTACTCATGTAGTCTGGGACTCATGGGAAGTACCTCTCATCTGATTAATGAGCAGGGAAATGGGGTTAGGGACCATAGTAGCACTATCTATGGAAGTATTGTTGTATCTATCGTACTCCCTATGCTAGGATGACCTCCATTGATCCAAACTAAGGATCCTAGGAAACAAAATAAGGAGGATAAGCCAAACTCATCTCAAGTCCCCAACACTTTGGCTCCGACAAATGTTGTAGAGCAAAATTCATCCTCCGAAGTTGAACAAAGTGATGAGGAAGAGAGTGATGATAAAGAAGCCAACAAGCAGGCTAATCTTGTAGAATCTGTAGCCTTCAACATTTTGCTGGGGGGTTCCCATATTCATCCTCCCATTAGAGAGGTCACTATCAAAGAAGAGAAGGAAGAGCCAATCCTTAACGCTGAAGATAGTGGAAGATTAAGAGGGGTCCAATATTCACGAAAAGACAACAACAAAGAGCCCACAATCTCCAAGGAAACCAAAAAAAATGACTCAATTCCTAAGCATGTCCCACACAAAGAACCCCTCCTTCAAGATCCCCCTAAGAGGGATCCTCCAAAAAAGACTAATTCCAAGAAGGATCCTCAAAAGAAGGAATCTACCAAAGGGGACAAGGTAAAGAAGTCGAGCTTGATATTGACTTGGAGACTCCTATAGGGAAGATAAACGTACCAGTTCCATTAAAGGAAATAGTGAAACTTCCTCGACAACAATTGCAAGTTAAGAAGTCCCTGGGATTTGAAAGGGAGGAATTACCCATAACATTACAAAACATTCACCTTCCCGATCTAAACCCAGGACATGAGCCATTCTTTCTTACCTTAGTTGTAAATGACCTTCTGTTACATAATTCCATATTAGATTCACGGGCTTTCGCAAACGTCACGCCATTAGAGATCATGGAGCAATTGGGTCTTAACATCACTCGAAGGTATAAAGTGTGTGTGGCTCTAACTCCAAGGCCGTGGAAGTAGAAGGCGTCATAAAGGACCTCAAGGTTTCTTTAGCTATGAACCCCGATGTATTATTGCTTATGGATGTTGTGGTCATAGATATCCATGATGTTTGGGGGATGCTGTTATCAAGGAAATGGGGAGCCACTATTGGTGGTCAACTTCAAATGGATGTGTCATATGTCACCATTCCGCAATCTGATGGGACCCCGTTCATACTTTATAGGGAACCAGACTACCCTACTCATGTGGTCAAGCTGGGGACAATTCCATATTACAAGACCCATGAAATTGAGAAGTCCTCTCCCATTCTCCCTTCACAAGAACATATTCTCAAGCGACCAAATCACAAAGCAAACAGAAAGTGGAACCCCAATAGTGAATACAGGGCTGGGGATGTGGTCTTGGTAGATAAAATCCAATTCTCGTCGAGATTCATGGGAAAGTAGGGGGAGATTGCTACTACATTGGCAAACTTAACAACGAACTTTGGTCGCAATCGGTCAAGTTGAGTCATATCACCCTTTTCCTTGACACTTGACATTGCATTATATGCGTGTTAGAGTATGTTAAATTGGCAACTAGGGCCAAACTCCATGTGGATCAGCTTATTTATGGCAGCTGATATTTTTATTGGATCCCTCTCGTTGAGAGGTGTAGGATTGATCCAAAGATCATCCGATTCCGATATGTATTTATGGAGATAAGAATTTATTTAGATTATGGTTTTATTATCTAGCCGACCAGCTCTTACGTAGGCTCAAGAAGCCCAAACGTCATGACTATTCATCACCTACAAGTTAGTATAAATAAAAGAGGATTTGATGTGATTTGTGATATACATTATTGTGGTGATCTCCTCCTCTCCACGTCTTGGGTTTTTGGAGCAGGGGAGAGACACCATGAAAATGTACGCTGGCATATGATGCCCTAGTTCTAACACATAGCATTCATAATAAAAATATGCAGCCAGGGTAGATGGAAGACAAGGTAAGAGGGAGCCATGGAAGCCATAATGATACGTTGCCGTAATCTGCTCCTGAAGAGCCGCACATAATGTTGTTCATGATTCACGGTCAAATGGAACGCTGCCAATGGCACGCAACAATGGCAATAGATATTATATGCAGATATTACATGGATTACACACAGCAACTCAATGAATGTGTATATGCATAATACAAGTGGATACACTGGGCACTCATAGATATAAATATATACGCTGAACATTATATATATACACTGACACTGGGCACTCATAGATATATATATATATGCTAGACCATTGGAACGCTGGAACAACAGACAGTCAGGATTATGGTGAACACATTATATATATCCGCTTCACACTAGTTATGGTGAATGCAATATAAATATCCGCTTCACACTAGTTATGGTGAATGCAATATAAATATCCGCTTCACGCTAGACCGTCACATATATATGAAACCGCAGCAAATACATGAAGCCGCAGTCATGCACATAAACGCATTATATATATGAAACCGCAACAATACATGAAGCCGCAGTCAATGCATGTAAATGCAGTCTATATATGAAACCGCAGCAATACATGAAGCCGCAGTCAATGCACGTAAACGCAGTCTATATATGAAACCGCAGCAAGACATGAAGCCGCAGTTAATGCACGAAAACGCAGTCTATATATGAAATCATAGCAAATACATGAAGTTGCAGTAATGGTAACGAAGCCTAGCCGCAGTCATGTCTTGTGAGGAGGTCTGGAAAGGAGACCTATGGCTAAAGGAGACCTGTTCATGAGAGGAGCAGATCCACACCATGTATAGATACACAGTCAATACACAATCAATGAAAAGCTGTGACAAGGGTTTCAAGCTATGCCAAGTGTTGCTCTAATAATGATAGTAATAGTTACATTCTCAGCATATTAACGTTGTCAATGAGAAGCTGTGATGATCAGTGACAAAGTCATGATCTAGTTCTTGTGAAATCATGATCTCGATGCAGAGATCACCTTTGGGGTATTTTCAAGGGACTGTCATGGTGCAACAATGATGATAACAACAATACTAAAGATCTCAGTGATGAAGTACAACACAGGGCTGCATGATGATGGAAGATGGCGCATCATGGACAACATGATGTATGGGCAGTATGATGTAGATTATGGGCAGCATGATGTAGATCATGGACAACATGATGTATGGGCAGCGTGATGTATGAGATCATGAGCAGCATGATGATGCATGATGCAGCATGATGGTGCTGCACGGCAAGGTGCAGCAAATGGACGAGATGCAGCACGATGTCACCTTGGAGAATCAGTTGAAGCAGAATGTCTTCAACTGATCTCATCGTTATACGAAATGATCTATGCTAGATCTAGATAAGTCAAAGTGTTGACTTCTGTTGTAAATGTACTCTCTCTCTCTCTTTCTCTGTTGAACTTTGAAGAACATAAAAGAATAATTGATCAAGGGTTTCCCCACACATTGTGGGGTTTGTCCCTAGCTTGCGCCACATCTTGTGTCCTCTTGTCTTGGCTTGTCTTCTGCGATTTATATTTATGTTCTATCTGCAGTTTACTTTATGCTGATGTGATTGCTAATATGGAAAAGAAATTAAATAAATTGCTTTAGCATAGAACATACCTAAAATCAACATGGTATCAGAGCTGAGGTGAAGACAATGCCCAAGCAAGAGTGAAGGAGCAATCACCAAAGACAATCGGGACAAGATAGAAGGATCAATGGGTTCCTCATAATTCACCCAGGGTGAAGTCGAAGCAGAGAATGTTATTAGAATGGCATAGCAGAATTTTTTGATGACCCATCTAAAGATCACTTCATTTGGAAGTTCGGATCTAAGGGTGGAAGGAAAGGTAGATGTCTTGATGATATGTTCGGCCCTTATGCGAAGGAGTGTCCGAATGATAGAGATACAGGTCATCAAACACACGGTCGACTCTTCAAGGAAGAAAGGAACCCCATTAATGGAAGTCGATGGTTTAAAGGCGACATTCGTCGATGGAAAGGTACGTGTTTGAAAATAGATGGGGACCATGTCCATTGACACATAGCATTGAAGCTCTGTGAGTCAGATGGTGACAAGGATACCTGAATTCAAAAAGAGCATGAAAGTACATGTCTGAGATGTACCGAAGGAAAATCTTGCAAGGGGACCATTCCCCTCATGTAGCAGGTCCTCAGGTGTGGAACAACCCGAGGGGTTTGAGATTGATGATGAGGAATCTCACGTATGCAGGTGGAAGAAAACCCTTTATGGCTTGAAGCAAAGCACCCCAGGTATGGTATGAGAGGATCTACAGTTGTCTGATGAAGCTGAGATTCACTAGGAGTGAAACCGATCCAAACCATTACCCGAAGGTTGAGGATGATAGACCTCTCATACCGGCACCTATGTCTAACAGGTGCAGACCCTCTCATTTGTAGAAGACAGAGGGAGTTGGATTCCGGATGTGGAATGTTAAATTGCAAGCCTGTGACTACCTCGAGGATCGTAAGTTATATGGTAGTGGTCTCGGACCAGATTTGGGAAGGCCTCTAAGTTTCATAAACTCATTCGCGTTGATGTTCTTGGTGAACCTCCGTCCGGACATATGTTTTGCAGTTAGCATGGTGAGCTCATATTTGGTTGAACCTCAATGGATTGGTGCCTAGAATGTTTTGAGATATCTTCAGGGCACAATCTCTCATGGATTGAGATACACTGTCGGAAAAATGAAATTGCATTATTAATCGAATGTTGAATGGGCAGGCAGTGTGGAGGATTACTAGAGCACTTTTTAGTGCTGGTTCTCTTTGGATTTTGCTTCGATGCAGGAAGCAGAAGTCGGTCGCTATAAGCACCACCAAGACCGAATACATGGCTATGGGTATGATATCGTATGAAGTTGCATGGTCGTGGAAGCTCTTAAGTAAGCTATTTTTCTCTGTGACAACTAGAGGTGGGATTCGATTATTGAGGAATCCCGTATTCGGAAATTGCTCCAACAGACAGACATCAGATACTGCCTTATCTGGGATATGGAAAGTCGATGAGCAAGGAGGCTCCATTGCACTGAGATGATGTACTAGTCGCTAAAGCCCCAGGGAAAGATCAAATTTGTGATTTTCCCAAACGACTTAGAGTCGTCAAGAGACCCTTGTACAAGGTCCTGCATGTTGCATACATTGAGCTCTGGGAGCTCTGGGGGCTTGCGGTTCTTATTGGAGCAACATACGACCACAGGGTGACTCACCCTCCCCTGGTGGTGCGCACTGGGATAGGATGATTCACTCTCCTGTGGACAAGATGATTTGCTCTCATGTGGACAAGATGATTTGCTCTCTTGTGGGACAAGATGATTCGCTCTCTTGTGGGACAGGATGATTCACTCTCTTGTGTAGCAGGATTGATGTGTTCTCCTGTGAGGCCTGGATTGATGTGTTCTCCATGGCGATTGTAGCAGGATTGATGTGTTCTCCTGTGAGGCCTGGATTGATGTGTTCT